>JAHREE010150133.1:0-27513 GCA_033628505.1 Tringa tobata | reverse complement strand
CACCACTGAAGTGAAACGAGTTCTCCGCTAAATACTACGGGTCTAAATCAGGCAATGATGCAAAAGGCGAGGTAAATTAGATAGCTACATATTAACTTAAACTCTTTTCTGCCCACTTACCTTCCCACTACACATATATTTAGCACCGCTGCAGCTTACAGGGTGAGGGGCTGGAAGGGCAAAGATGAGTCTGATCGATGCCTTTGTTCATCTATTGAAAACGGGATTTTCGGCTGAGCATTTTGGGGAAAGGATGGCATTACCCAGGGAAAATTTTAATTTTCCATCAAGAAAAAAAAAAAAATTCCCTTCCACAAGAAAAGTTTACTGTGGGCAATTTTGATGGGCAGACAGTAAATATAACCAGTTAATAGTAGGAATTAGGGCTTCTTGGGTATACGCAATGAGAAAAAAACCAAACCAAACGTGTAAGCTGTGACAGTGCAGATTCTGTGTAACTGAAGGCAAATGCAGGAAAAGGGAAACTAAACTTTTAAAACGGGTAAAAAACCAACTCATTTCTCGTGCCTGACCCGGAACATCGAACGGACTAGATCCGCCACAGTATCGCTGTGTGGTTCGTTCAGACAAGGGTTAAGTTCACGCAAACAGATGTAGGATACTCTATGCCAGAGGAAGGGAATGCATCTTACACAACTCCGTGTACCACTTCCAAATGTGACCCGATTTGAAAGGCAGCTTATCTTACACCACAGATTAACACATCTCATCAGATATGCGCCCAACTGGTTCGGTGCCTCGTATTTTGGCACTTTACCTGATCTGATTAAGTCACTCGCTAACTCGCTGCGAAACTCCTTCAAGAGTTAGGAGATTGCCAATAAAAAATTAACACTGGCACTTATATACATAAGCATATCTGAGAATCAACATAGGCTCTTTTGTAGCAACTGTGTTAGAGGACAAGCTAAACAAACAGCTAGTAATGAACAACCGAGCCCACAAATTTATTCTCATTTCCTGCTCACCCACCGCTTGCCAAGATTCTGTTGTTGCCTTTGGTGCGCTTCGTATCGCAAATTAATTGCCAAAATATTTCCCCGGATACTTCCAGGTTTACAGATCGGTGGTCGGACCTTTTTTTTTTTTTTTTTTCCCCTCTCCCTCTTTCCCCTTCAAAATCCCCGGATTTTGTACCTCTGCTTTGCCTGCAGAAAGGCAGCACGTCATGTAACGCGGTTCTGCGCCTTGACCGGAAGAAACCCATTTCAAAAATGGAGTTGTACGCGCCAAATATCAAATATCAAATACAAAAAGAAAGGAGAGGGTGGAGAAGAAAACAAAGCATCTACCGGTGACTTAAAAAATCCTCATTACTGCAAACATTCTTGCTGGTAAACTCATTTCCCAGCATATTTATGCAAACAAAAGGAGTTTTAGTACAACCAGAGCAAGTGTAATTTAACGTCTGAATTAATGTTTATCATGTTTCAACTTCTCAGTATTCCCTTGCTTCTGCTCACATGTGAAACTCTTCTGGTGTGTAAATACTAATGTGTTTCAGCAGCTTCCAAATAATCCAAATTCTTTAATGTGCTGGTGGCTTCCATGTTGGTACAACAGTTCCTCCAAGGCAGAAACTGGGGGAAACTGGGAAAAAGGTAAGATGGCCATTTGGGAATAGACATACTCTCTCTAAAATCTAGCCCAGGCTTTTGGCTACCTTCTGATTTCAACCAAAATATCTCCCTGCCCCACTGCTGATCCTGAGACCTGCGAGGAGCCCGGGATGAGATGTCTCACACCATGTAGTTTAAGACAACATGATGGTTGTCTTCGTCAGAAACCAGACTGAATCATGGATATGAAAAAACCCAGATGTTGTAACTACACCACACTTCTGAACGTGAGCGGAGCCCAAGTGAGGAACCTGGTTTCCTTGAACCAACTGACTAAAGCACCCTATGTTTTTCCTTTCTGGTCTAAACCCAAAGTTTTGTAGCATAGTTCAGTGCTAGCAACTTAAACAATTTACAGGACAGCACGAGATCTCAGTGCACGAGACATGCGCTTTCCAAGAAATCATGAAACTGGAGCAACAGCAGCATTGCCAAGGGCATCCCCTCAAAAAAACAACAATTTTCTTTAAAAAGGGCAAAATTCACCCATGCCAGAAAATGGACCAACCCTTGGAGGCTGGACAGCAGGTCAAAGCAACAAAGTTGAGGAAGATTAAATGCTGAAGGTTTTGACAGTCAGTGCCCTCCACCAAACTCCGGGAGGGCTGAAGGGCTAAGAAGCTAATTCAAACCAAGTTACCTAAATCCTGTTTGCCCTCCTTTCTGGAGCTCTCGATTCAATTCTGACAGAGCCTCGGAATAATTATCTTCTCCCATAATAACATTTCCCATTTCATCCCGCTGAAGACAACTGCCACAGCACCTCCACCAGCAGAAGAGAGCTGAAGACCCTCATCCGCAGTTACCTCCACCAACCTGCGATGGATGCTTTTACTCGCCACCCCAGGAAGTCTTCTCGCTGCCGGGAGCAGGAGGAGAGACCTGTCTCCCACCTTCCCGAGGGGATGGAGGAGCACGGCAAGCTAAAAAAACTAGCTAAAAACGCCTGGCTTTTCCCAGGAATTCGGGACAGCTGGCACTAAGAAGCCTCGCAGATGTGGAAGAAAGATTTTTACAGCTTCGCCTACAATAAAATCAAGTGAAAGAGGAGACTGGAGTATTTGGGATGAAGGGGGGGGGACATTCTGAGTCCAATATATGGGAATACGACCCCTGTTAGGCAGAGGAGCTCCAGGAGCCCGCTGGCATTTTGCAGAGCAAGTATCAGCTGGTGCAGGACGGACACTCACTGCAAGTTGTACTTTCAGGGGGAGGTTGGTTTGTTTTAATGCCTCCAAACCCTCTCAAGAGCCCAGCAAAGAAAATCCTCACCAGTTTTAGTCAATTATTTCCCCTTTTTCATGGTTTCATCAGCCTAGTTTTGTACTTATCTGCCCTCACACTGTACTCCTTTCCAAAACCAGACAAGCATCCCGCCTGGAGTAGGGGCAGGGAGCAAAATTAACCCCATGCTCCTCATCCCAAGGCAACAATCTCATAACAACAGACAGACGGAAAGGCAACCTGAAATCCACTTGCTTTAACCTTAAAAAGTTGCTAGTCTGTAAGGTATCCATACATAAACAAAACTTAAAGAATTAAGTGGTGTAATACTGTTTTTCTATCAGAATAACATCCTGGAAGCAATGAGGACTATTTTTCTCAGCTAAATCAGTCCCTCCTTCAAATGCCTGTATCCAAACAAATTCATCAAGCAATGAACAAAGATTCAAAATCCAGATACATAATAGAAAAAAGCCTTTCACTTTTACTGTGAAGTCAACATCTTTCAGCCACGGCTTTTATTTTCTGCTCAGTCTCCCGTTTCAGTAAGATTTAACCTCTTAAGGAACTTGTTTTAAAAGCAGTTAAAAATAATGATTAAATTATGGGATTTACATGAAAGAAATCCTTGGCCCATTCATTTTTTTAAATCATGGCAATTTGTTTTTTAAAAGGTGTTTGAAGTCCTTGAATCTACCTCTTGGCACCATTAAAAAAAAAATAAGTAGTTTATAATCCCCTAATGTGCTTAAATAAAGCCTTCAATAGTTTAAATTGTTATTAAACATCTTTTGGGATTATAACTTTATGGCTTTTTTTTGCCTGATTAGATGATGAACGTGAAGATCATCAAATACTCATCATATAACAAACCAATTACATCCTATAATCCCCCAAATGAGGTTTGAATCTCAACATTTTAAATTAAGCTGGATTTAAAGGACGCTGAGAATTCACAACGAGCGAACAAAGACACCCCACTCCCCACAAACTCCCTTCATCTAGTTTTGAACCAAAAGGTACCATTGCTGGGACAAAAACATAGTATGGGTTGAAGCAGAAACTAATCCTGTTGCCACAATTAAATTTACAGAGATCTGGTGGTAGCCCCTTCCCTGCCTCCAAGCTTTTCCCTTATTTTTCAGCCCCTGCTGGGGGCTGTACAGCAAGGAGATCTGCTTGAAAAATGGTGGTGAGGTCTAATCCCTGAATGTTAAGTGATCCAAGAAATAGTAAGAAAAAATAAAATAAAACAAGAGGGCCTGTAAAACGTTGCTGTGCTGCAGCACACCCTGAAATTATCCTTAGGGCAACTTTCTGGAGCCCAGCTCCACCACAGGACTGGTTCGCCCCAGTCCCTCCTGGAGACCCTGCCGTGGCATTTGATGTTCATCTGACGCCACCCCACAAGCCTCCCATCATTTTTGACTCAGTTTTTACAGCTTGGGGATGTCCTCGTCTCTTCACCAAACTATTAGCAGCCTTATTTTTTTTTTTTTTAATTTATCCTTTCCAAACAGTAACAGGCCATTCCTTCCACCTCAAATTAATAGCAGAAGCCTAAAAACAGTTTTCACAAACCTCAAAATTTACAGGCTGCTGTCATAATCTACCATCAAAAATTTCACCAAGCTCCACAGCGACATTTTGCCCAACTAAAAGCCAACCTGGGCAGCTCTTCCAACCTAGACATTTAGTCAAAATTAAGTCAGAATAGCAAATAGTTAAAAACAAATCCTGCAAAGTCCCAAGTGTAAATCTGAACACAGCTTTTCCTATTGTTTTAGCTGGTTTTTGTTGTTATTATTCTAAGGGAAAAAAAAAAAAAAAGGGCAATTGGGATGAATTTATCCCCTGAAGTGTTTCAGAACATACTGCCTGCCTCCGCAGAGGACAGCGCTTGCCTACCCTTTGGGCATACGTCAACTCGGTTCTGCACATCAGTCAAGATAACGGGGTGGGGGGGCTGCAGTGTGACACTGGGTGGGAACTATTGCCCAAACACTTCAGCAACCAGAGAGCCTATGGCCTTGCATTTGATTTTTTTTTTTTCCTTTTCTTTTCTTCAATAAAGAAAAAAAGAATTTCCTCCTAAGTGGGAAACGAGAACTAAGGGACCAACTTTAGGAAATTAAGTCAGTAGCCAGAGGAAGACTTAATACTCTTGGAGATGGAAGAGCTGCATAGAAGGAATTAAACCAGCCTATACACTTTTCAAATATTGTATTAGTCCAACATTTATTTTAAGTCTTTCCAACCATTAATCATTAGTATGACAGACACAGCAATTACTGTCTATTTTGCTTCATTCCCTGCCACTGATGTGTATTAATATTACAATTGTGAGGGAAAAAAACATAATTTGCCTTTGAAAAGGAGGGCTCCCAACTAACACCCCAATTTGGAAGAACCATCGCTCAAGGGGATGCTGGATTTTGCATTTAACCACTGCTCGTTTCTTCCCTGCTGTTTTCTGGATGGGAAAGTGAAGGCAGGTTAAGGGCTTGGGGCAAAAGGGAGGTATGTCTCACCGGGTTCCCTGCCTGAACAAGACCATCTCCTTCTCTCTCCTCACCTCCCATCTCAGGGAGGACCTCACGTCTACCCTAGGGAAGACCAAATTCACTAATAATGAATAAATAAGTAAAATAAATAAAATGAGCTCTCTAGTTTCCTCAGCGGACCACTCCTCAGCAAGGAGCCCTGATGGGGACACTGCCCGTGTGTAGTGTTCTAAGAGCAATCACCAGACACTCTCAAAAATGAACTGGAGGCTTAATGCCTTCGGTCTCCCACCCCACTACCCCTCAGCTATGGTGGTAGCCATGGTTTGGGCCTGGGGTTTCTTGCAGAGAGGACAGCACCTCAAGCAGCTTGTCAATGTGTCATTATGCTCTAGAGATAACTGTAGTGTTGACTCTTCCCCATGTTATCTATGTGCTTGCCTGGAGGACATCTTCCTCCATGCACAAGACTCACTGCTCTTCTGGATGCAGAGGTTCTCTGGTGCTGTCTCACTCCAGTAAGAGCGCTCCCAGCTAAGACACATCCTTGGAAGAGCCTACAGTGTTGTCCAGCCATGTTTTAATTTAGGGGAACTGTCCATGACCCCCACCCTAGGGCTTTTTTGGGAAAGTTCTGTCTCAAGGTCCTAGCTGGAGAAGGTTGGACTAGGTAAACCAATTCTGCTTTACTGAATGGATCAGACAAGCCTGGAGCCACCATAGTGTTGCCAGAAGAAGAGAAAGCTGGCCTGCAATAAATCTGCACGCTTCGCCTGGCTGGGCTGGATCTGCACAAGGGATGGTGGATTTTTAAAGCAGCTTCATCGCATGGGTCCTGGTGGGATTCTTTCTGTATTTGAGCCTTCCAGAAGAAGACTCCACCTTACAAGCAGATTTCCAGATGTTGTCTCCCAGGGGCAGCTACCAGCACCGCAGCAAGCTCCACAGGCACTCTCATCTTCTCTTTTGCACACCATTACTGCACAGAAGAAGGTGCACCCTACACCTAATCTAGACAAAGTGGTGACAGGGTCCATTCTCTGGTCCTGAGACTATACACAAAGCCAGCTGCAGGGTCAGGTCAAGCCCACGTAGCCACATGCTCAACACAGGGTGGCTCCTGCCATGAGGAGTCACCCCTGCTATCTTTTGGGATTCATCTCTGCTATCTTCTGCTGTGCTCCCAGGAACAGGCTTGGAAAGTGGTGGTAGCTGGCCCAAGCTATGAGCATCTGGAGACTGCTCAAGAAGTTTAACAGGGTAGACCACCATGTTCCTGTGCCAGGCCTGGGTGATGCTTAATTTACTAGCACAAACACAGCAACAGGCCACTTCCAGGAAAAAAAATACTACTACTATTAACAATAGTAATGATTCCTCAGCTGGGAACTGTGGGGACTGACATGCAGGTGCTCAGGGTCCCCTGGTGCGCCTTGTCCAGCCTACAGAGCTTCCAGGGCACCTCCTCAAACCAGAACCTACACCAGCTGCGTCAGAATGGTGCAAGCATCCCTGGACCCTTCGGGAGGCAGATGTCCTTAACCTCACATCTACCTGCAGAGGAACACTCGCTGTCAGCTCATCTTAGGTGAGGACCTAGAACTGGAGAGCCACCAAAACCAAAAGAGACCTCAGGGAAGGGAGGCACTGAACGCGCCGGGGACAGGGTTAAGGAGCTGGCAAAGCTGGGGCACGGCTGACCTAGAGCCTGCCAGAGAGAGAAGGGATTAACTTGGAGATATCCTCTCCGGCCGAGGAGGAGGAGGAAGAGGAGGAGTGCTCCTGCAGGAAGGTTCATTCACAGCCACGCAGGCCGGAGCAGGGCAGGATTCCCCGCCTGATCCCCGTGCTGACAAGAGTCGCGGCAGATATCTGGTTTCTTGGCTCAGCGGGGGGACGGGGGACACACGACACACACACACACACACACACGGAGGGGGCGATGTGCCTGAGTATATACTCTTGGCAGGGCTCCCACCGGGGCTGGGCAAGCTGGCTGGCTTCTGGTTTCATCCTGACCCTAACGACGGGCCAGGGGAGAGAGTCAACCGCTGGGATTAGAGGAGAGAGCCCTTCTTCACTAACCTCCTGCGGGACACCCCCCACCCTCGGCATCCCTCCTCCTCCTGGCCCAGAAAAGCTCAGCCAGAAAACTTGGGGCTTGAGGGCCCACGTCCCCACCGTGACAGATCACCACAACTCGATGGAAAAAAGGAGAATGGCATTAGAAATGCTTTCTCCCAATGCTACCGTCAGAAGGTGTGGTACACAACGTAAAGCCTTGACAGAAGCTCCGGCATCCAGCTTGACCCCACACACCTGTCCAGAGCTTTGATTTCTAATCCCCAAAACCTAAAATACAGGTAGCTGTGGCAACAGAAATAGCTGCGCATCCCCCCACCCCTTTATAACATTAAATACAGGGGTAACTTACACTCTGGGAATGAGAACGTCTCAAACGAAAAAAAAAAACACCACACTTTGCTATTAAACCAGATACATCCAGACCTTTCATCACGAAGCTTCGGATGATCTCCGACAGAACACGTGAATGGGGTCTTTGTTTGCTTTTGGCTTTGTTTTTTTTAATCTCCCCAGTTATTCCGCGCGGTTCTCCGGAGCACGAGAACCCCAGGGGCCGAGGGCGGCTCTCCGCTCGGGAGCAGCGATTCCCAAGGGAATCAGCCAAGGGGGAGCTGCAGCCGCGCAAGCAGCGGGGCAGGACAGGTCTCCAGGGTTATTAGGACAAGCTCAGTCACACTTCTGCGGTGACGTCCTAATGTTCACAACTGAGACTCGAACCGAAAAAAAAAATAATAATAATAATAAAAAAATAAAATATATATCTCTAAAACCAACAAACACACAAAAAACACCCCCCCAAAACCATAAAAACATACACTCCGTGCTCTTCCCCTGGCATCTAGAAAATGAGGCAACAACAACAACTCTGCTCAGAAAAGTTCCCTGAGCTGCCTGTCAGTAACATCATACTTTTTTTGTTGTTTTTTTTTTTTTTTGCTTTCTACGACTACTACAACTATGACATTTTTCCATGTTTTATTTTGCATATGTGATCTAGAGTTCACTTACTGTTAGATGCTGGAACAGCCATGCCCTCATGATATTTGTGGCTACTTTGGGAAAGATGCCACGCTTTTTATGTCGCTTTTTGTCCTTATCTGGATCATCATCATCACCTGTGCTGGGGGAAGCTACACTGTTGTCCAAGCCGTCACCTGTAAATATAGTGAATCAAATTTTGACTTATGCTACCTTTAGATACTTCAGCCGAAGCCTGGCTTTGGGTATAAACTGCATGAATATTTAAATGAGGTATAAATTCTTTAACACCGTAATTCATCAGGGGTTGAGGGGATGGGGAGGGGGAGAGACATGGAGAGAGGAAGGGTCTCAGGACTGTGTCGGCCCCATTCTGGTTTAACCTGAAGGACAGCGTGACCATTTCTGCCACTGGACTCAGCACTGTAACCCAAAACAAAAAGTGCTTAAAATAAATAATAGTAATACTACTAATAAATTTTTTTTGGCAAGCATCCAGCTTGCAAAGGTGAAAACGGTGGCTTTTCTTCACACTAGGTCACTTTCTAAAAAAATTCATCCCAATCAGCTACTTTGGCAGAGATGGCAATTAGGAAAGTATCGATGGTGTCCCATCCCCGTGACGTGTGTGAAGCCGGGCGCCCCATCCCACCCGGGGATGCAAAAAGCGGGGTGAATGCAGCTCTCTTGCAACATCTTATTCTCTCCCCGGATTCCCAAACACCCTGAGGATTGGGGCATCGCTTCTATTAAGTCTTTTATGGATGTCTGACTCGCCCTGACTTTTGGATGGGAGGTGGGTAGCTAACTGCCCTCCCCTCTTCCCAGCCCCAGCCGAAAGAAATTCACACTGGGATAAGTAGGTCCCAATTTGACATACACCCTAGGAATTCACACCCGGGCTTTGTGCTGGTGTGCCACCGCCGGAATAGGTGTCTGCTCCCGTTAAACAACAACTGATCCAGAATGAATTTCCTTAAGGTCTCGGGCAGTTCTCATCACATTAACAACATATCTATGGGAGGACACCACCGCGCAGCAGCCACCTTGGCTCTGGGCTGCGGGTCAAAGGAAAACAAAAGTTTGTGTGCAATTTTGGTTTCAAGCCCCTGAAAGCAGTTTATAAACAAGTCCACTCAGCAAATCAGCCTTTGCATTCTCTGCGTGTGGACTCAACAGTAGATCCCGGCTTCCAAGGACACGGTATTTGTAGCACCGTGGAGTTGTGACGTGATTAGGCAAGTTGTTTTTTCACACGCCCTGGGCAAGAATGATCAAGAAAGTCATCTGAATTGGGCTGAATCAAAACTACCTCTGTTAGGATAAAAATAAAAAATATTTTTTTGGTAAAAAAAAAAAAAGGATGCAGACTGTCAAAATTATGATTTGTTAAGCAGCTTTCAGCACCAAAAAAAAAAAAAAGTTATTTTTGGTGCTATATTTTTAGTATCCTACTGACCGTGGCAAATTTATAATTGTCCTTATGACTTGGCCTGTGTCTTTAATGAAATGGTAACCTTGGGTGGTTATAGAAACAAACAAGATTTTTATGAAGAAATCAGATATCCGACAAATTCTTTGAAAGCCCAATATGTAAAAAAGGGCTTTTATACAGAGAAGCAATTCACCATATAAAATAATAATTCATAAAAGAAACATGAGCAAAGGAAACAACTCAACAGCATTTAAAATTCCACGGGCTAATCCACTTTCTGTCTGCGAGAGGCAAACAAGGAAAAGAAAAGTATTACGCATTCATCGATTAAAAATGAAAAGCTTCTAACCTAATGACACTGCCTTTCACCACCTCCCTGCCATGGNAAAGAATGGTGAAATCAATTATTAATCCTTATTTTTTTTTTTTTTAAAAACACACTCTCTCCTCATTTCAAACCCCCTTCAGATTAATTTAGCAGGCATCGCCTCCTGCCTGACGGGAGGAGGACTCATTGATAATTTATGGAAATATCTACTATAATCCAAGGGAGATGACTTTTTTTCCAGCTTTGTGCATCAATAGATAATCAAGGCCTTCAAGCAGCCTTAGCTTCCCATTACCTCGGGCAAGAGAATTCCTGAAAGCATGCCTCCGGGGCACCTGAATTATATCCTCCATTAGGGGAGGAAAAGCTTTCTGCATTCCACCTATAACACTCCCCAGAACCTTTCCTGTTTATTTCTGCTCTATGAAAGCAGAAGCATTAGGAACAGGATTTTTTAAGTGAAGACTTATGTAGATACAATGGAGAAACCTTTCAAGCGCGAGCCAGATCACCTCCTTCAATCCCTGGCGGTGACCTATCCCAAATAAAAGGTTTCTGTTACATCATTAGCTCAAGCCAAAAACAGCCTTGGCTTAATGCACAGTTTGTTCTTCCTACTGTTTTTAGGCAAATACTGCTACTTTACTCCCATCTGGGAGGGAAATTACACTGCTGGGCTGTAATCTAAGACAAGATTTTCATTGGAAGCAAATGCTTTCAATCCAGTGTAAATACTGGTGCATGTTCAGAAAAGCCTAAAACAATAAACCCTGGCCCCATCCGACACAAGTTAGAGAAAGTGAAAGGCAGGGAGAGGATAAGAAAGCGCCCGTCTCCTAAGAGCAAACGCTCCGCTAGATTTTTACAAATTGTTTAACCTCTTCTGCGCATAATTTTTTTTTTTTAATTTTNTTTTTTTTTTTTTTCTCCCACCCCTTTCCCTCTTCCTCCTTCCCCTCATTTTAAAGAGGACTAAACGAACTTGAAGCGCCGCCGAGCAGCCACACGGTAGCAGCTACGAACCGCGTTTTGCCCAACGTCAGCCGGCGGCTCCGTTCCTGAAGTTGACTTCTCCCGCCGCCAAAATGAAGGCGAACTGAAAAGGTGGAAATAATCATAGAAATGATGCTAGTCCATAAACAAGCTTACAGCCTCATTAGTATAGCGGGGAGGCTCCGCTGGGTGATTTATGCTTGTTTTGCTGATGCCATGAGGAAATGCCATCGGGCAACTTTAGCCAGCTGCTAATGGCTTCTGACAGCTTCTTAGCAACTAGTGCAAGCAACGCCGTGGCGTTTGCTAGTGACAGAAAGCGAAAATGTCATATTATCTGCCCATGTGTCACCAAGCCCGTGTGGCAATTAACTAGGAGGCCAGTGACTGAGGGGCCAGAGGCTCTTCGAAATGGCCCCGTGGCTATGTGGGGAGGGATGGGGGGGGACGGAGAGCTGGCCTTTATGCCACCCATATGCACCGTCTCCATCACCATCCGCGTCCCGCTCCCTCCGTCACCCAAGGACTTCGGTCCACACGGATCCCTTTGTCCGCCGGGAAACTCCGGCTCGGCCTTCTCTTTAGGGGCGGCGTGACACGATCGGCGGAATCGGGAGTAATCTGCCTGGGTAGGAGGCCGGGGAAACGGCGCTTTAATTGGCAATACCTGATCCCCCTGGTTTCGAGGCCTGGATCCAAAGGTGCGAGCTGTTTTTCTGCTCGCTCGCAAATTAGTCTGAAAGGATTTAAGATCACTGAAGCAGACTCGTTGCCTGTCAAATTGCTGGGAGCGCAGCGACTCTGCACAGCAACTAAGATGCTATTTAAGAAATAAATAAAACAAAATTTAAAAAGATGACAGAGCCTGCGAGGAGCGGGAGGAGAGCCCGGGCCCTGCACACCTGCTCCCCGGTGAGCAAAACCAGGCGCCATATGTCAACCTGTCCAACCTTTCCACGTGGCCCTTTGCCCTTTCCGATAATATTTAAGAATTGGTTTTACACAATTTATATTTTTTTTTTTTTTCTTTTTCATACAGGCCACGGTCTAGCGAAAGAGGCCGCAGCCCACAAAGAAAGGAATTTGTACCACAATTCGTCCGCGGATGGACGACTTCTTGCCCGACCTAGGCCGGTCCCCACGGAGCGAGGCAGGTGACCTGTGGCAGCTCCCCCCGGCTGTCGGGCAGCTCCGATTTCAAACGCCCTCCACTCCCGGCGTCCCAGAGTTGCCTATTTAAGCACACCCAGGCATTTAGGCCCCGCTATCTTGTTCCTTTCAAGAAAGGATAAAAGCGGGCATTTATCGCATTCAGCCCCGCTGAATGGGTCGGGCCTCTCCCTGCCTTCCCCCTCCTCCGCCGTGGCCTCCTACGACTTCCCTTCCCCTCCCAAAATAAAATTGGGAGGCAGAAAGCAGCAAAAAGGGTTCACAGTGGCTCCTCCAGTGGGTAACACTCTCTTTGTGCCAGGTGAGCCGCCATAAACCTTTGTTGGCCATACTGGGTGCTTTCTGGAGAGCAACTTGGCGCCCGCCACGGCAGCGATGAGGTGGTGGCTTCGAAGCCTCCTCCCTCCCTTCCACACCAAACCGAACCGAGCCCTCGTTGCCCTGGTAGCATTGTGAAGCCAAGGCCGGGCAACTTCCAGCCACCCCCAGCTCCTGAAACCACCCTCAGGCTTCTACCATAAGAAGCTGCCCAGATAAACAGTCCCAACCCCGTAAATAGTCCCAATCCCAAAGTGGGGCCATTTAGAAAGGTTGGAAATTCAAGAGTCCTAAAAAAACCCCGGCCCTTCACTCGGCTAGGAAGTCTGTGCCTTTGCATGTGGCTCTTTAGGCTAATGCCCCCCCCCTCAAGAGACTTTAAGTGACCAGAAATCTCAATAGCAAAGCGCCAAACACAGTTTTACTACAAGATCTTCACCCAACTCAACAAGTTTTTCTCCTCACTGCGCATAGGCCCTGTACTTAGGATCAAATCTGTATCCAGAGCACAAGTATATTTATATCGAAGCAAAACATACTATTCCTAAAAAAAGCCTGCTTCCCACGCCTCTGTCACGAGAGCTGAGAGAGGTTTTGGGGTCCACTGTTCAATTTGCTGGGAGGGGGTGAGGAGAGGGCACCAGCTTTGCTGAGGTCCATCAAACCACGTGATGAACACCACCTTCCGCAGCTTTTACAGTCCACTTCCAGAGAAGCATCTAAATCCACCCGTTTAAGGAGTTCATGGAAGAAAAAGTAAAATAAATGTAACCCAAAAACCCTGGGAAATAGCCAGAGCAACTTGTAGATGCAGCCTGGACTGGACGGCTCTGTTAAATCAGTGTCCTCCAAAAGACTCAACACTTATAAACTGAACTTATTTTTTATGTTCCCAAATCTCTCCTGTTAAAAGCAGCTTCTGCCTCCTGGAAGAACTTTACAGTTTGCACTTACTTTTGCATTTAATAAGCTCACGTAATTTAAACATCCGTTGTATTTGGACAAAAACTGTTGACTTCTGTACTAGACTTGCAACGAACCGAACTAGACAGTGCTATGAACCGAAACACCTTCTAGTGCCCCAAAGTTTGTGGGCTTTTTGGTAGTGTGATTTATTTTTTTTTTAAATTCTATCACAATTTTTTTTTAAAGCATTTAGATATGAGTTCCTCAAATTCCTCCTTCTACCAGCATGAGAAATCCTACATTATCTAAGCCAAATATTTAACTGTTCACTGTCTATCCACAGCTCTGTTCGTTCCTTTCTCTTTTAACCCCTCCAAGAACCCAAATCTCTTCAGCAACCTTTCCAGATAACTGGAAAGCAGGATTCATTAATAACTTTAAGTGATATAATGTTCTAGATTTTAAGTGGCAAAATGACTTTCCTTAAACTGTCTTCAGTGCTCTGTGCTAATTTAGAATCACTATTATAATTTCCACACCTTCACCTCTGTTATCCCTTACTGAAACACTTCTCCAATTTGCTGGATACACATCTACCACCTCTGACTTTTTGCAGAGCACGTGAAATGTAATTTTCTTATAAGGCACAAAAGCACGAACTCTCAAAAAGCAGGTCCAAGGATGCAAAAAGTTTTTCTGTAAAACAAGAGAGAAGGAATTTGCCACAACCTACTTACTGTACAGAGGACTTAAAACAAGGATTGTCGTCTCAGACCACCAGCATTGAATGGACTTGGGCAATCAAAGAAGAATATGAAGGTTTGGGGAGTTTTTTTTATTTGTTTCTGACACAACCAGCTCCAACCCAGAAAAGGAATGTGGTGAGCGAAAATCACACCCAAATGACTCCGGCGTGAGTCAGGGTGGCCAATATTCATGTCCACAACCAGGACAGACTATTTCGGTTGGAAGGGACCTACAACAATCATCCAGTCCAACTGCCTGACCAATTCAGGGCTGACCAAGTTAAAGAATGTTACTAAAAGCATTGTCCAAACGCCTCTTAAACACTGAAAGGACATGCGAGGACAGGTCCACCGCTCAGAAATGATCATTTCTCCTGACAGTGAGGTAGAGAAGGAGAGAAGCAGAGCAGCACGGGGGGGCTGAGTGCTCCGCTGTGTCAGAAGAGAGCTGGAAGGCACTGGCACAGTCTGGGGACGCATGCCCAAGGGGTAATCCAAATTGTACCTCTTTGTTGAGGGGCACTAGAAGTTTTGACGTGAAAAGGCCTGTGAGTTTAGAAGATTTCCCCCAAATACATTATTTTAAAATTTACACACACACATGTGCATGTATATACTGCATACATAACATTAATTCGTGGTTACTGCTCTCAATGCCCAAGACAGACACATGAGCTGAGGATGGGGCTACCAGCAAAAAGATACTTCAGAAAGCTCCAAGTAAGTGTGCAATTTCTTTACTGGGAAAAAAACATTTTCTATTAGTTTGGATCCACAATTAGCCAGATGTGATGGAAACACCCGCTCCAGGAGTTCCTGAGGTCAGTGGCAATCATCTCAGCACACTGAATGGCCTACAGAATGGCCCCCAAAAATATTTACAATGATTATAGAGGTCTGATGATGAATTTCAAAAGTGATGTTGATGAAAGATACATTTTTTTTCCTCATAGACTCATAGAATGGTTAGAGTTGGAAGGGACCTTAAAGGGACCATCTAGTTCTAACCCCTGTGCCCTGGGCAGGGACATCTCCCACTAGAGCAGGTTGCTCAAAGCCCCATCCAACCTGGCCTTAAACACTTCCAGGGATGGGGCAGCCGCAGCTTCTCTGGGCAACCTGTTCCAAACCTGTTCCTTATTCCTTAAGGAAAAAGCCTTCTCAAATATACTCAATAAAAAGTTAATGAGGAACAACGAGGTTGAAAACGAGCATTAGCAAGGAACAAATACCATGTGTTTGGGTTTGCACGCATCTCTTAAGGACACGTATCTCTTGCATGCATCTCTTAATAATACGTTTCATGCAAGGATTCAGACCATGACACAAACCACAGGAGGTTGTCAGTCACAGAGAATATCCATATTTGCAAGATACTAAAGAAACAGTTGCAAAAAAAATCCTACACAAATATTCATAGATGGATTAACCTGGACAAGTATAAATTACACTCTGGCATTTGACAAATTTAAAGTTTTTTTGTTTTTTTTTTCTTGAATCATTGCACTTTGTTCTTTAGAGACAGGAGCACCTTTTTCTAGTAACTCGATCCTCATTTTTTACTTGAATTCCCTTCAGGCAAGCAACGAGCAAATTAGCTGTGTATGCAAGGAGTAAAAACAACACTGATGAATAGGGGGGAAAACCCCACAGATTTTACTCATTTTCGTTTGTTTGGCAGTTTTTTTTACAGCTGAAACGAAGGAAACCTCTTCCCCTGCACAATGTAGCACTTCTTAACTGGGTTCAGAAAACTCCCTTAATTATGGGTAAGTTGTGCAATATTTCTGGAGCTGTGCATCTACGTGCCGGATGAAATATTAAAAAGAAAGCAATTCATTGTATGGGAAGCAAACATCTTTCTGCTGCCAGCAACAGAAGTTTACTTTGAGCAGTTGGAAGCAAATACCCTACAGAAAAGTATCTGATTAAACAGAAAAACATCCTGCTTTAACCAAGAATGGTAAAAAGCTTAAACGGTTGTGGGTTTTTTCCTAACCTAAAAGCCAGCATGATGACCCTACCACTTCTTGGGAAAAGCTCTTTTTCAGTCATTCTCTCATTTTCTTCAAATATAGGTCTTTATTTGAAACCTGTTCTCCCCGACCCCAGATGGAGAGCTGACCCTCCCAGCTATGGGTCCCACCAGTTGCCTTCTCCATGAGAAGCCAACCCCAGCCTAGGGCTGAGACACAGGCAAGTCCACCATCAGACTTGGCTGGTCTTACTCCCTTGCAAAGCAGAAGAACAAACAGCAGGAGGAGGAGCCCAGGACTGCTCTGCCATGGGGGAAATATGCCCAATTAATACCCCAAAATGGCCACGAGGTCAACTTCTGTAAATCTCTATAGCTCCTTAACAACTGGCTCTATCTTTGTGTTTATCCAGCTTCTAAGACACTTGACTCTTGGACTGAACACAAGCAGCTATAAGAGGCTCAAAGCAGAGATCAGAAGCATATTACGTATAAACTAAGGGACGCGTTATCTGTAGAAACAGTTTATCACAGTGATGCATTTAAGTAGGCTTCCTTCCCTAAACACAACTAAATTGCCTGCATGCTTGCTCCAGTGGCAATGATGCTGTAGGTTTCGCGTTTGACGACAGACAATATGTGCCAGAACCTTGACGCTGTCCAAACCATTCAAAATCAGGTTCTTTTACTGAAAAAAGTTTTAAAAAAATTAATCGTTGGACAAGATAAACCCAAATGCTTGGAATGGCTGAACCAAAGCATTTTCATTTGGGCCAATGCAAGACCAACCGGTGCTGGCCCAAGTTGCAGCGTGCCCTGTGGCAACTATAGTTCAGGCACTGTTTGCCCAAAATCCTCTTTTTCAGAGCTGAATCCCATGTCATGGGTCACCATGATGAATGAGATAGAATTAGTCTAGCTGCAGCTCAGGCAAGTCAGGATTCATGACCTACCAAGTCCACATGAGACATTTGCAATTGGAAGTTCCCACATGGCTTGTGTCAAGTTAAAATGTCCTTGCTGATACGCAATGCATTTTCCTCTGCTCCTACCACCTATTTAAAAGCAGTATCAAAACCATTAAGTTATTATTTTCCCTGCCCCTAGTCCATCAGTAACAGCTGAGAATGAAAACCAAGACACGACTAAAAGAAAACTAACATGAAACTTCACTTTGCATGCCATGGTGGCACCACATGCTCTATTTCCCCACACGCAGTGGTCACTTTGCAACTGCAACAGGCAGAATTAATAGGGATGAGAATAAAATATCCCCATGTCATCTACCTTTCTTATTCTGACAGTAGTAACGTCTCAGCTGCCATTGCCTATGCCTCAAAAAAAACCACCCATCATCTCACACAACCTTGTAAAGATCCACTTGCTGCAGCCATTACTCCAGAAAACAATAGCCGCTGAAGCTCTTGATTAGGCAGTCAGCAAAAAGACAGCTGGCTTTGTACTTAAGGTGCAAATCAATTATTTCTTCATACTTAAAGCAAGAGGAAGACAATTTTTGTTTGTTATGAACGGTTAATCCAAAAACCCTTCGGAGGCAGCCTGGTGGTTCCCAACTGAGTACCCTGTATCTCACAGCTATGGAAAGGAGGGCAGAGAAGAGAGCTGGCCATGCTGTCGAGAAGAACTGTTTCATAGAATATTTTGGGTTGAAAGGGACCTTTAAAGGTCTTCTAGTTCAACTTATCCTGCAATAAGCAGGGACATCTTCAACTAGCTCAGGCTGCTCAAAGCCCCCTCCAACCTGGCCTTGAACACTTCCAGGGATGGGGCAGTCACAGCTTCTCTGGGCAACCTGGGCCAGGGTCTCACCACCCTCGCAGTGAAAAATTTCTTCCTGAGATCTTGTCTAAAGTTTAAAATCATTACCCCTTGTCCCATCACAATAGACTCTGCTAAAAAGTTTGTCCCCATCTTTCCTGTAGGCCCCTTGTAGAGCCCAATAAGGGGGGCCTTCTCTTCTCCAGGCTGAACTTCCCCAACTCTCTCAGCCTGTCCTCACAGCAGAGGGGCTCCAGCCCTCAGAGCGTCTTTGTGGCCTCCTCTGGCCTTGCTCCAACAGGTCCATGTCCTTCTGCTGTTGGTGGCCCCAGAGCTGGAGGCAGCACTGCAGGAGGGTCTCCCCAGAGAGGAGCGGAGGGGCAGATTCCCCCCCCTCACCCTGCTGGGAGCATTTGCCCAGTACCTGGGCTCCATATGAACAGGGCAGGAATTGGATCCAAACCACTTATCCTCCTCTTTCCTAAGCAAATGTTAGAAACGCTTGCAGACACGACTGAATGGGTGGCATTTGGACTGCACGGTGAGTTCCCTCCCTTCACTCTGCCCTCGCGCTGCCTGGGATGCTCAGAAGAAACCTGCTCCACCCTCCAAAGACAAAACCTTACGTCACCGCGCACGGAATCAGCTCAGAAAAAAACACCTGAATTACAAAATAAGCAACCTTCTGTCAGACCTTTTAAGGGGAGGGCGTAGACGGAATTAATAATGTTTTTCTTTGTCTGTCCCCACTGCTCCTCGTTGCCTGGTGCCCTAAATCCACTGCTCTTGTTCTTCCAGCCAAAGCCGGTCGCTCCGGAGGGCCGGGGACAATAGCGGGAGGCTGCTCCTCGGGAAGGAGGTGCAGAAGCCAAAAAAGGAGATAAGCAGATTTGACAGAGCCAAGCAAAGTTCCCTTCCACTTGACTGTCCCTCTCCAACATAAAAGGCAAATCTGCTCGGAGGAGGCAGCGCTTAAAAAACAAGGCCACAATGGGAGAAACAAACCTGAAGTTGGGCCTTAGAGCGAAGGAGCGGTGGCGTCGGCTTTGGTGGCCGGCGGGCAGTTCACGTGGCTCTCGCTGGCCTCCCCTTGGCACAGGGGGGCAGGACAGAGATGTCTTCAGAAATCATCTCCCACCACCTCTCCTGCAGCTCGAGAAGGGCAGCACACGGTAGATGGTGAGACCAGACCAGAGACAGAGGGGCAAAGTGGGGTGTCACTTTGCACCAACCGAAGCACAAGGCTATCGGTCGCCAGCCTCAACTTCACTCAGGCCCATCTACACAAACTGGGGTTAGAAAGCCCCAATTTGGGTAGGGCACAGAAGAGGGCTGCTCCCTCTGCCCACGCTTCCCTTGCTCTGCATGGCTGGGAGCAATGACCGCTGTGGTGCTCAGGCCCCTAATTCCCCTTCTGCTACCAACACTTCCCCCCCCCAAAAAGTGGACTCTACTTTCTCAGCCCCTGCTAACACCCCTTGGGGGTGCAGGGAGGTTGGGTGGCACCATGGGCAGGTTGGGCTTGCACACATCCAGGTGGCTGGTGGGATTCCAGCCCCCGCAGCAGAGCCTGGAAACTCAAGAGGGCTCGGAGAACCCTTTGGAGAAATAACAATGGTGGGGAGGTAGGTTTTGACCCTGCTCCTCGTGGCCACCCCGGCTCAGCACCAATGCTGAGGTCTCATCACGGTCCACTCTTCAAAGTGGACCTTTGCCTTTCAGGCACTTCAGTCCTGCTAAATTATCATGGCCCCTTCAGCTCCAGCTTAATGTATTCATGTCACTGCTACGGTTTTGGTTTCCTAAGACTTTCTATCACAGCTTCCGGGGTTTTGCTGTTTATTTTACTGTTTTGCTGTTTAACCTATAGGTTAGTTCGGCTTTTTTTTTCCCCAAATTAAAACAAACAAGCAACAAACCCAAATGCAAATCATCCAGGAATAAACAGATGTCAGAGGGTCCCAAACATGCCGTGAAGGTAGAAGCACAGCCACATCGATGATGGACACTTAAGAACTTCCCCTGAATATCACCCACAGGTGCACACATGCTGTATTTTCACCTCCATCTTCTGTCACTACATATTCCAAGACATCAGCTACCCAGGATTACCTTGACTAGGTAAACTGACAGGAAAAGGGAAAAACTTCTAGTGCACCGCAGAATTTGAGTATTATTTATGTCACTACATCTAGTGGCATCAAAGGTGGGTAAACCACTGTGAGAGGGACCATGGATGGGAAGGAGGTGAACTCAGTTATTTCCATGTCTCTCTTTGACTCCATTCATAGAACGGTTAGAGTTGGAAGGGACCTTAAAGATCATCCAGTTCCAACCCCCCTGCCATGGGCAAGGACACCTTTGCAATCTTATTTCTTTGTAATAAGACCGCTTACCCAAAACCTCAAAGCAGAAGCTCAAAGCAAAGCTGGGTCACAGCAAAAAGCCATCTACTGTCTTAACAAAAAAAACCCCAAAACAAACCCCACCCACCAACCACCACCCTTCAAAAAGCAGGTGAAAAAGATTTCTGGTGTTTCTTTTTCAATTCACACCATTTGTCATTATCCCCAATAGCAACAGTAGTAGAAATTAATAGAAAGCCAAAACTGCCCACTTTTAGTAATTTGATGTACTTTAAATGACATGAATGAGTAACCAAGGAAGTTAAAGAAAACCTCAGGTTCTAGCAGGCTGAAAACCACAGGTATCAGCTTCCCCTGGGCAGGTGAAGACCACATGGAAGAATAATCTTGCTTTTCTGCTAAAGCAACCTCATCCTTGTCGAAAGGGCTGAGGACCTTGTCTCGCTCCTTCCACCCACCGGTGATGGAAGAAGACTCTCTCATCTGCCCAACTCACCCAGCACCTACAAAGTCACCAGCTTCACCTTCCAAATGGTTCTGCCAACTGTCCCGTCACTCAGAGGGTACCCTCTCAGCTGAGGTTACCAAGAATATATTTCTACTGACTGTGTACACATCTTTCGCGCCCCAACTGTCAAGACGTGCTTCTCAACTGGAAGGACAGTTGAGAAGGAGGACACACCACGCACACAGGCAACACTACTCCTAGACAAACACCAGCAATGTCCCCATAACCTTCCCGCATGCGCAGTATCGACCAGAAGGGCTTTATAGGCGCCAGTTGCCACGCAAAGGAAAAGACTGACTTTTCTGAGCATCCTGTAAATGCTGGTGAAAGAGAAGAATGGAAAGGAAATGGAAGGAGCAACCTGGAAAGGAGAAGGGAAAAACAGGAGACTTTGGCTCAAAGGGGAGGGTTGACCACACTCTTAGCCTTCATCTATAGAAGATGTTTGCTTTTATAAATCTCGGAAAAAATGTGGTGCATGAGCTAAGTCGGCCCCTAGGCAGATTTAACTTGGGTGACCTGAACTTACTCTGCAGATCACCATAGGTCTCTCTGACCTTGGCAGTGACACAAGGACCATATTTTCTCATGGCTGAATTACTCTGGAATAATTCTGCCAATGTATTAGGCATAAACAGCCTCTTATTTAACATTGGGCAAATACGTTCTCTCTTTCTGCCTCTCGCCTCCCCAGACAAATTCTATTTATTGGGATAAGGAAAACCCCACCCTTCATTAAGACTGGGTACACATCTAGAGGGCCAGGCAGAAGCTTGGCTGTTTCATGTTCATAGCAATGTACTTCCAGACGTTGCCATCAGCAAGATGCATTTTGGAGTTCATTGGTAAGATTTGTTGCTTTCGATTGCAGCGGTCAGCCTGCATATTTGCAGATGAATATACAAATATCTTCAGACACAGAAGAGGGGGAATACACAGAGCGATAGTGGGAATGTTCAGCTTCAACTGCCAAAACAGACAACACGATCCTCGCCGTACATCTACGCGTAAGCGAAGAGCAGCTCCACTAAAACCAGCCAAGCTGCACTGAGATAGGCAAAAGAAAAAAAAAGAAAAAAAAAAAGGAAAAAATAAAATCACATCTCGGTCTTGCAGAAAATTGACCACTTTGGAAGGAACAGGTAAACAGTGTGTTCTTGGACAAGAGTCAGCACCCTTTGGATGATGCAGACCTTTCCGTTCACGAGTTGCGCTGGTTTTTGTGTCTGGTCACTTGAGGTCACATTGCAGAGCTCCAAGGCTCTGCAGAAGCCCTGCACGCTTTCTCCCCATGATGGAGGTGACTAAAGTGGATATTAAAATCTGTTGTTATGCTGATGCCACCTGATTCTTAATTGCTAAAGAAATGGGGACTGAAACCACAGAAAGGACTTTCTGGCATTAGCAAAGGAAGTATCAGTTTTTGAGGTCAGAATAACATTCCTTAAAAATATGAATCAGAGTCATCCTTTCATGCTTGATAAAGGCAGGCAAAACATTAGCAGACTATTTTGCAGGAGCGATCTTTTGCATATATTACAAAATATTTTGTAATATGTATTTAGACACGCTCAGACGAGCATCAAAAGCAAAGAAAATACTTGCAAACCTGTATTCAAATTCTCCTGCAAGAGTCAAATAAATCCTAGTAGATACTATTTCCAGTTTTCACCATCACTCCCAACGAGTCTCTTCTAATAAACTCACCGCAAGTCGAGTAGGATGGAAACACAATTTTCTGCCCGTTTGTGAACGGCTTGCTTCATCAGTACACAACCATCACGGCACGGCTGGCCACTTACCACCTGGAGGCAAGCATCTCATCAGTCTTCAGACTGGGTCACCAAGGCTTCTCAGGCAGAAAAAGAAGTTCTCCGGTCGCACGCTTGCACTCTTTCCCATCGCAATGCCGGAGCAGCAAGCACTGATGCCAAAACTAGCGATTCTCTTGAGACTGGAAAACGCTTTCACAAGTATCTGCCAACTATCTGAACAGTGGCCAAGAACGCCAGCCTCTGAACCACTGCTCATCACGCTGCCGCTCTCTGTGCAAAGCAACTTTCAGCTTTGTCATTATATTTTAACTGCCTGACCAGCTTCACCTACAACTCGTGGTTCAGGCGGTCGAGAAGGGAAAACGGAGATTTTCATCTATAACCCCCAGTTGGAATTCAAGGTTCATCTAAAAAGCATTCTTACCTAAATTTAATAATTCCTATGGAAAAGACTTTGACATATCCACCATATTTGCAATGAGTATGATCTCAGCAGTGACCTGAACAAGATAAAACAGCCCTGGAGAGGGCAATACGCTCTTGCCTGTCAGACCACGTGGAGGCTCTCCCTTACGCTCCTTTCTCACCAGCCCAGAAGTCTTTCTGCTCATCCAAGGTCACACATGAACTTCATGAAAGAGCACCAACGAGAGGCTCAGGACAGCTGGTGCTGTACACGTTAGCTCAAAGATGACATTCTTTGATTGTGCCCCTCTGCTCTGCTCTCATGAGACCCCACACGGGGTACTGCATCCAGCTCTGGGGCCACCAACATAAGAAGGACATGGACCTGTTGGAGCGGGGCCAGAGGAGGCCATGAGAACGCTCAAAGGGCTGGAGAGGGTGTTCAGCCTGGAGAAGAGAAGGCTCCAGGAAAAACTTATAGAGCCTTCCAGTATCTGAAGGGTGCCTACAGGAGAGATGGGGAGGGACTTTTCACAAGGACATGTAGTGATGAGGGCTAATGGCTTCAAACTGGAAGAGGGGAGATATAGATTAGACATTAGGAAGAAATTTTTTCACTGTGAGGGTGGTGAGAGCCTGGCCCAGGTTGCCCAGAGAAGCTGTGGCTGCCCCATCCCTGGAGGGGTTCAAGGCCAGGTTGGAGGGGGCTTGGAGCAACCTGGTGNTTTGCAATGAGTATGATCTCAGCAGTGACCTGGACAAGATAAAACAGCCCTGGAGAGGGCAATACGCTCTTGCCTGTCAGACCACGCGGAGGCTCTCCCTTACGCTCCTTTCTCACCAGCCCAGAAGTCTTTCTGCTCATCTGAGGTCACACTGAACTTCATGAAAGAGCATCAACAAGAGGCTCAGGACAGCGGGTGCTGTACACGTTAGCTCAAAGATGACATTATTTGATTGTGCCCCTCTGCTCTGCTCTCATGAGACCCCACACGGGGTACTGCATCCAGCTCTGGGGCCACCAACATAAGAAGGACATGGACCTGTTGGAGCGGGGCCAGAGGAGGCCACGAGAACGCTCAAAGGGCTGGAGGGGGTGTTCAGCCTGGAGAAGAGAAGGCTCCAGGAAGAGCTTATAGAAGCCTTCCAGTATCTGAAGGGTGCCTACAGGAGAGATGGGGAGGGACTTTTCACAAGGACATGTAGTGATGAGGGCTAATGGCTTCAAACTGGAAGAGGGGAGATATAGATTAGACATTAGGAAGAAATTTTTCACTGTGAGGGTGGTGAGAGCCTGGCCCAGGTTTCCCAGAGAAACTGTGGCTGCCCCATCCCTGGAGGGGTTCAAGGCCAGGTTGGAGGGGGCTTTGAGCAACCTGGTCTGGTGGGAGATGTCCCTGCCCAGGGGAGGGGGTTGGAACTTGATAGTCTTTAAGGTCCCTTCCAACCCAAACCATTCTGTGATTCTATGACATGAATTGTAAAGAAGGAGGTACCAATCTCAAAGCAGTCAACAAACATGCTGCAAAACCCAACTTTCCAAGGCGCTGCAGGGATCTGTGCAGGTTCAGACTCCTGTAGGGCAAGGAGAACAGCTTGCGAGGAAGCCTCCACCGGGACATCCCTGGAAGCACCTCACTCAGCTCCCTTCCCCGGCTTTACCCTGGGGAGCCATCCCTCAAGATCCCAGATAAGACACACTGACAAGATGCTGAATGAAAGCCCGCGCTGCTGCTGCCAGAGACCTGCCCTCCCTCCGCGCCTGCAAACACCTCCAGCACTTGAAACCCAACACCACCCCCAGGCTTTGCCACCCCAGCTTCCCAAAGGCAGCAAGTCCTGAATTTCACATTTCTGGGCCACGAGGTGGTCACGGCGCGCAATCCAGAGAGATTTTTCAGGACCGCCTCCAAAGCGGACTTCAACATGAATCTAACAGGTCGACATCCTGCATCAAAATTACTAGCACCACCACCTCGTTGGCTTGTGAGGATTGCTGCAAGTAAGACTACAAAAAGAGGTGGCCAAATGAGCCTTTTCGAATGCATATTAGTGCGCTTAAATGGACCCAATGCGTATCTTGTTAGTCTGCAGTGGAAGTAGGCTTTAAAGTCTGGTTTTACATTTAAAAGCGGAGAAGGAAGGTGCGTGGGGAGAAGTCCCAGCAGCTGCCACGCCAGCAGACAAAGGACCCAACAGCCCACCAAAGTGAAGCCTTCTTCAGTTTTTCAGAGTTGGCTAGATGGGCCCATTCCCACATCAGCTCAGCAGCAGGTTTTGTGTCAAGGCTTCGCTCACGGAACCTTTCATCTCCCAGAAGACCTCAATGCTCTTCAGTGGAAGGTTGAGCAAGCCCTTGGTGCCAAGTTTCAAAAGCCCGTCTAGCAGGTATTATGTTTAAGTCCCCGGCTCCCAGAGTCATGCAAAAATCCTCCACCAAAACCACACACGTGCTGCTGAAGCCAGCAACCTCCTGATGGCAGAGAAATACTGGAACCTGGCCTCCTGAAAGCGAGGGGTGGGAATACAGACACTGCCCCCCGCTCCCCCCCTCGAGTAATATTAAAATACAAATATCTCTTTATCTCATAGAACCACAGAATGGTTCGGGTGGGAAGGGACCTTAAAGATCATCAAGTTTCAACCCCCTGCCCTGGGCAGGGACACCTCCCACCAGACCAGGTTGCTCCAAGCCCCCTCCAACCTGGCCTTGAACACTTCCCGGGATGGGGCAGCCACAGTTTCTCTGGGAAAGCTGGGCCAGGCTCTCACCACCCCTGCAGTGAATTTTTTTTTCCTGAAATCTAGTCTAAATCTTCCCTCTTTAAGTTTAAAGTCATTACCCCTTGTCCCATCACAATAGACCCTGCTACAAAGTTTGTCCCCATCTTTCCTCTTGGCCCCTTTTAAGTACTGGAAGGGGCTCCAAGGTCTCTGCAGAGCCTTCTCTTCTCCAGGCTGAATCCCCCCAACTCTCTCAGCCTGTCCTCACAGCAGAGGGGCTCCAGCCCTCCCAGCATCTCCATGGCCTCCTCTGGACCTGCTCCAACAGGTCCACGTCTTTCATCTATGCACATCAAGATTTTTGACTGCTTCAGATCACCCATACAGGTTAGCAAAGACAACAGGTTTTCATGAGATGCTCAGGCCAGCGTGGACACAGCCTCATTCGTCTTCAGCGAGCCCTCTCCCCTCATCTTCAGTGGAACAACGCACTTTATTCTGCTTCTCCAGGCAGAGGTAAAATTTCCTTCCGAAAGAAACTACAAGTTTCAGCACAGATTCATCCCTCCTTACTCCAAGCATTAAAGTCAGACTCCCAAGCCAAGTGTCTGAGCGAGGAAACGATGGCCATAGCAAAGGCTGACTATGCCCACCTCTGTTCCTACACAAGATCTGGACTTCGGGGCCCCTCCTAAAATTACCCAGGATGGAAAGGCTGAATTTAGATCTCACCCATCACCTTAGGAGGATACAACCTCATGTTTCCTCCCACCGAGAATCTGGGAAAACGCAAAATTCTACCTCTTATCATCGAATCAGAATTAATTTCTTCTTCCTATTTTGCCTTACTTAGGAGAAAAAACAAAACAAACCCAAACCCTCCCTGATAGATAGCTAAATTTATGTCTCACCAAACTGAATGCAAAGGCAAGAAACAGGAAGCTTTTACTCGGAAACTGGAATTTCAAGCACTCAGTGGCAAACAATGAGGCAGAGAGATAAAGATGCAATGGCAATGGTAGGGGACAGACCCGCCAAAGCTTCCTGCCCACACTGACTCAAGAGCATGTGTCCCACCATGATACGGACCGGCCACACCGCTTGCTTTTATTTTGGTAATTGCTATTTGTTCCTGTGAAAACCCCTATAAAACCCAGTCGGAAGACCGGACAATAGTAGACCCGCCATCTCTTATAGCCAGATCTTTTACTTAACACTTTGCACAAGATGTAATCAGCGGATCTTTGTCCATTTATACAATTCTCTCTGCTGCGACGCGGATTGTATTACACTCTCCAGATCAGAGCACCCAGCCTTCCCCATCACTTCAAGAGATTGATCTGATACTTGAAAGCACATTTGCTATTATCTACTCCAGCCCTTTGGAAAATGACATTACACAGATACGGGGGGCAGGCAAATATTGCCACTCTTTTATTATTCCAGCCCTTCCCTCGCTTGTAATATCTGAGAAGTTCCCAGGTCAATGGGATTACTTTATCTTCCTCCCCCTTTCCTTTATCTCCTCCCTCACCCCACAGGTATCCATGTCCAAATGGGAATCTTCGGTGGGGGGTTTTGCTTGACCTGGGTCACTTGGAGGTCAAGCTTTTCATCACTTGCTAATGCAAAGCTTCTTTCCCCCAGCCCTCCA
>JAHREE010150132.1:0-14021 GCA_033628505.1 Tringa tobata | reverse complement strand
CCCCGGCTGCAAAATGCCACCTTCTCTTTTCCCCCCCTTTCTGCTCAGATTTTTGCACGTTTCTTCTGAGTTTTGTCTTTTTTTATGTGTTTTTTGTATGTGCTTCCCTTTCAATATTTGATTTTTTATATCTGAAATGTACATTTACTCCAAATTCTGGTGCCCTGGCCGAGCTAGATGGACCAACAACACCCAGTCTCAGGCATGAACCAACTTCCTTCCCTTACCACATATGTGGGCAATGGGAGAGTCCCTAAAATGAGGAAGACCATAGATCCCCCATCTGTGGGACGTGGTCCGGAGGCCCCTTTGGCAGGCAGGAATATACTTTGAAGCATTCTGTAGTGCAGCCAGTTATCATAATAATAGATTCATTATTAACCAGAGTTCATAAACTCTCAGTAAACCTGTTCCTCGGCTCATATTTCTTTGGTGCAAGAGCCAAGTGTTAGCTGGACAGATGGAGACCCTAAAGCTCTGAACAGGTTCTTTGGGTTCTATTTGCTTATTGTCTGGTGTCTCCGGTGGCAGAATAACCCCCCGCGAGTGCCCGCAAAGCAGCGGGCACACCAGTGAGTGTGCTGGGAAGGAACCAGCGTTTCAGGGCTGGCTTCACTGGAAATGGAGAGGTGATTTGAAGGGCCTGGTTCCTGCCCTTCAGGGAGCTAAGTGTTCCCCCTTGATATTAATTATATACTTACCCATGCGCTGTAAGGAAGTGCAGAGTAAAATAAATAACATCGTGGTCCAGCATCACTTGCTGCATGTGAGAAGGAAAACGTGGTTGAATACATAATAACATGGCCTGGAGCCCTGTATTTGGTGCCACATTGAACGTATGGTTTCATGGTAAAGGCTTCAGCTGAATCGACAGCTTGTCCCACCCTCCTCCCCTCTCCAGGTGGAGAGACACCGCCTCCCCCTTGGCAGTGGTGATTCACTCAGTTAAAAAGCTGTGCTGTAAGCCCGTGGTAAGAAAGGATAAATTTTATCAGTATTAAGATTCTAACTAACGTAACACTTTGCTTTATGCTGTAATCATTAAGCCATTTCATAGTTTCCAGTGTAATGTCATGAATTGCCGTTTGTTTTCAGAACTTATCACAAGTGCATATTATTTAGTTAAATGCAAGGGAGCTCCTGCTGAAGTTCACCTTCTAGGGAAGATCAATAGTGGTGGATGTGAGGGGTGGGTGAGGCTTCAAGGCCCCCGCTGCCTCTCCACCGTCTGCCTAACTTCTGACCAGGAGCCCAACAGCTGGTGATGCCCGGGTAGCAGAGTGTTCCCAGTGCCTGGAAAGATAAAATTATTTCACACAATAGCAAGCAGCACAGATCTGGGAAACTGCCCTTGATAGATTGAGTGCAGTATTAATTTAGACCCCATCCAGATGTCCAAAACAAGTCTAAAAACAGTTAAGTCTCATGATATAATTGGGTCTAGATGTGCGAGAAGATAAGGTAACTTTCCCAAGGCTACACACAAGGCAGCTCAGAAAAACAGACAAGTCAGACCCACAGCCTTTTAACTAACCATATTGTCAAAGCTCTCTTTTCCTATAATTTCATAGCAGGATACCGTGCCAACATTATTAACTTCTGCTTGGTTCTTGCTCTTGCGCCAGTGTGAGCTTACAGTCAAAGTTTCTAAAAGAACGTCACTGTGTGCTGCTCACATCGGCGGCACAATACCGGCTTTATTCACAGATAGGGAGGCTTTTACCACCAACTACAAGGGTACTTTATTTTTAGGTTATGTTTTCGCTCACAATCTGCAGAGTGATCTGCATGTGTGGCGTTTGTTTCTTTTCTATATTTGTTTCATGGGGTTTTATTTTAACACTTGTTTGGAGTAGCGCAGCTTGGCAGTGGCAAGTGTCTGTTGGGCCGGGGGAGCCACGTGCCAGTAGCGCCCAGGGGCCGGACCCTTTGGCTTTTGGACAGCCAGTGTGAGATCTGGGATTGTGCTTGTAGCAAAGACTGGAACTGGGTGATTCAAAAGAAACCAGTTCTGAATGGCTTCTAAAACAGCCTTTTACATAACGTTGCTGTGATCGTTTACTACTTGCACAAGGGAGCCAAAATCGAAGTACGCCATTTAAGTTAATTTGTACTTTCAACAAGTTGGACAAGAAGAAGACCTAATTGCTGCTCTTATTCTCGTAGCCGCAAGTTACGACTGCAAACCTCACAGGAGACACTTCTTAAGTGAAGTGTTTCCACTGGGGAGCTTACAAAGAATGTGTCTCTGGGCTTGACCACTAGTGATCGGTGTCATGGAAAAGTTCCTGAAGTTTGAGGTTAATTTGGCCCTTTATTGCCTTTTTTAAATAGCAACTTGTAAATGCACTAAAATGTCCTGGGCTGGTCCTGAACCTTAAGTAGCATTTGGAGCAACCAGAAAATAAGCCGCCCTTAGGAACTCCTTGCGATCTTTTGCGGGACGCAGAGGGTGCTGCAGGGCTGAGTGCTGTGCCGGGAGCAGGACTGGAAGCAGCTCCTCAGGTGTTGCCTTCATACTGGCACAGAAGCAAGTAGAGCAGGGACATTTCTGATCTGCAGGGATGCAGCCTCACACATATCCAATAACCAGCTCTTCTCAGAGAAGATGCTTCACTGGGTTTTAGGTTATTGATAAAAAGATGCACAGCGAGGGGTGAGGGCCGGGAGCCGACTGGTCCCCGATGCTGACCCTGCCAACTTGTTTAACTTCTGAGTGGGAATCTAGCCCTTCCCTCTCTGCAAGGGCAGTACCATTAAAAACACAGCGGAGGCAGCTTTCTACAGGAGGATCTGCAGGGTTCAGTGGCCTTGTTCCATCCTCTCCGCTTTCCTCCTTTGAGCACCGTCTGCAGCACTTGTTGTGCAAAAGGTGGCTTCATAAGGAGCAGCTTGCTGGTTTGGCTTGCTTTTCTCTTTTGAAGGGCCATCAGGTCAAAATGCTACTTGCCCCAGGACAGAGACCCAAAAAATGCAAGTGTAGGTGCTGTAGACAAGCTTGAACATATTGCTGGTGTAGCCACCACCACGTACAGATAACGTCCTTTGGGTTGTTCATTGTTCCACAGTTTTACAGTGTGTATGAAACTGCTTAAAGGCTCTTCTCCAGATGAGGAATGTAGGTTGTTTCTAATTATGTGACACGTAATCAAGCGTGACATGCCTACTTACCCCTTAGATGACAGCAAGCTTTATTTCCTTAAACAGGGTAAGGTGGGAAACTTACAGGTGTGAAATAGCCTACAGCCTGCGAAAGTTCTTCATTTCCATATCCCTCTGACTTGACTTATCTGCACTAATTTCTATTACAGCAGTAACTCAGTCAAAACAACTGGAGTGTGAAAAATGCCCACGCTTTGGGCTTCACATTTTATTTTTAACTCAAAGTGTTTCCTCGTTCTCTATCAATCACAACAACTGTTAATGCAAGAAAGTGAGAGCCCCTTCTTAGCATTGCAGCACAGAGAAGGGCTTAATACTGAGAGCTTTGTTCTCCATGATAAATGCCTATTGACTTCTTTGGCCCGGAGAAATATTGATTTTTCTCTCGCTTTCTTTACAGGCTCTGCTTTCTTTCCTGGTCGCTGTGCTGAGATCTTTGCCAAAGGTCAAAGCATTGGGAAACTTGGAGTCCTACACCCCGATGTAATCACCAAGTTTGAGCTCACCATGCCATGCTCTGCCCTGGAGATCAATATTGAGCCCTTCATATGAAGACGGGACTTTCATCCTCCTACAGCCATCCACTGTCACATGCAGCACCCTCAGCTCTTTTGTCTTTCTCTGCGGGGTACATCGGCTTGTGCTTTTATATTCCAATAAACTAGAAAAACAGATCCTGGCTCCCTGGGTAAATGTGTTCCTTACAGTGCAGTTTGACTGGCTTCTGTAGGGTCAGAGTGCGGCAGCTCGGACTAGAGCCTCAGTATTTTTAAAGGGCTGAGGGGGAAGAAACAAGTTGGGTAAAAGCCCAGTGTTTTACAAGAGAAATGTAATGGCAGAGCACATGATTAGTTTTCAAAATCAGAAATGTTCCACAGACACAGCTTCATACTGTAACTGATTATGGCTGCATAACAGGAATCTCATTCTTTTCTTATTGCATGAAATAAGATAATTGATTAGAGCAAATGTTGAGTGAATGTGAGCAGAACTAAGGAGTTGAGCTTTTATTCTGTACGGTTGTCATGTGCTCATCAATGGCTGGGGGAGGAAAATAAACTTGTTTCATGAAAACCAGAGCTATTTTGTAAGCAAGATGTGTGTAATATCTGCTTCCCTACTCCAGACATAACTGTTGATCCTTTATCATTCTAAATTCAGAAAGGGGAGGGGGTGGAATTAAATTTTTTCATGGTCGCTGTAAGCTTAGTGGTTTTTGAAGCTCCAAACCAAATTGAGGAAATGCATTTAAGAGCATATGCCAGTGGTCTTTTGCACGAGGAGCTGAAAAATATCAAAGTCTTTGTCCGACTGAGGCTGGCATATTTGTCTGCAGAAGTTAGTGTGGTCCTTGCTCTCGCTTGGCTCCACCAGTGGCTTTCTGGACCCCAGCTGCACAGCAAGGGCCACAGGGCTCTCAGTTTTTACTTCTCTTGCAGCCTTGCCCTGACAATCCACGAAGGCCTCTCGCGGGTCAGGCTTTTCCTCAAGGGGCTTCCAGGCAGCAGTTGTGCTACAGCCCGGCACGTTGTGCCTCTGCTCTCGCAAACGGAGAACCTCCATCCCACCCGGTGATGCCCGAGACATCCTCCTGCTGTAGTGTCACCGGGTGAGTGGCCAGCTCAGTCTCAGTACTGAAGCAAGCTCTTTACTGGATTGCTCATGAAGCTGGCTCTCCCTCATTTGCAATACTGCAGCGGTCACCGATGCCGCCTGCTGACCGTGGCGAGTGTTTTGTGTTAGGCCAAAATGCTGTGGCTCCTTGCCGTTGCAAGAGCCAGATAGTCCCGGATCCCAGGAGAGGACCCTCCAAGGGTGGACACCTGGGTGATGCTGGAGGAGGGTGTCACAGCTCGAGAAGAGAGATGTGCAATGGTGAGGGCAAGCTCTCGGTGACAGGAGCTGCGTGTCTGCACAGACCCCGGTCGCTGGACCCACGATGGCTTCTCAATGGTAGCCCCGTCGGTAATCTTAACAGGTGGGAGGGCAACAGGCAAGGCTTTTTGGTGCAAGTGTTAATCCAGTATGAAAAATGCACTACGGTTACCCATCTGGAAACCCTACGGTTCCCCTCAGATGGAAGTGTAGATTTTAATTATCTCTGCATGACAGACGTGAAATGAGAATATAGCTATTGCCATACGTTGCACGACTGACTCCAGTGCCCACAGAGAGTGAGAAAACTGCAGCTCGCATTTTAAAGTCTCCCAAGGGATTAGCCAGCTTGTCGTTTGCAGGATATATCTCTCCGTGATGCCTACACAACTGTAACCAAGCGAGCTCTCAGTGTGGGAAGCGGGCTGTAACGCAGATGGTAAGCATTAACCCCCCCTGTTTATTAGTGTGTCATGCACGGGGATTAGGCGACAATGAGGCAGATTTGCATTGCAGCAGAGAACAGGCAGATTTGCGTGCACTAAATGTATTTCCCTACACAAGATTTTCTGACTCTTTGGGTGTCCCAATTCTCCTGTGAATTTACTGTCCTTTGAGTGTAAAGATGAGATTAGGCTGGGACTAAGGGCTTGAGCTGCAGAGGTATGTGCTGCGAGGCTTTTAGGGAGCACGGCTCCTCTTTCGTGCCGTTTGCCCAAGCGGCGGTGACTTAAGTGCTCCACGAGCGGGCCATCAGCTGCGTCCCGAGGAGGTGGCATTCCTGGCTAAAAGTAGAGAAAGAGGCTCGAGAGAAAGGTTAAAACGCCCCTGCAGAGCCGCCGGCCCCTCTCGTGGTGCTGCCCGTGTCCCCCCAGGGGCTGCTGTAGCTGTGAAATGGGAGCTCGGCGTAGTGCTGTGCTCGGGATTAGCTGGGAATCCCGACGAGTGGGACGCGCCGTACAAGCCCAGCGTATTTATGGCAGGACGTTCCCTTTCACAGCCCCGAGCCAATTACCTGATATTTACAGCTCGCTCATCGCTGCGTTGGGTCACGGCGGTGCCCAGCGCGCAGCCCTGTGCCAGGGAGAGGCACCCTCAGCGCTGCGGGTCGCTTCTGCCCTTTGCTGTAGCCACGGGCTCTGGCAAAGGAAACGCTGCCTGCTGACCGTGGGGTCTCTGGGGCAACCGTTTGAACTTGGAGTGCTTCTTTAAGGAAGAGTCGGAGTTTTCCACTAGAGGTCCCCAATTATGAATTCCTTCTGTCCTGCTCCTGCTGGCTGTGGGTGCCAGGTCATCTCTCGGGGTCCGAGCACGAGCATAAAAGGCTGGAGAAGCGGTGACAGAGAGGGCAAAGCCCGTTTTGGTGTGCTGGCTGGGTGACTACCGGGTTCGTTTCAGCTGCACACAAGGGCTGACTTCTGGGTTTCTCCTCTCCCTCCTGCGGTGCTGCGAAGATGCTTTTCAGAACAGCAGGGACCCGAGAGCCTGGCCGCAGCCGCCGGTCTCTGCGCTGGCAGGACGCTCGCTGTTGCCCGGGCAGGTTTGTGTAAAGGTACCGCTTGGGACCGTTTCCCTCCCCGGCTGGTTGCTCCTTGCTTGCCATTTAACTCGTTCTCCGTTTGGCAGGCGGGTATGGAATACGCCGAGCAACAGCCACGGGTGCTGCTGGTGGGATCGTGGCCACGGGCACACACCACACCTCTGACTGCCCGGCGACCTTGAAACCGAGCCCAGGGGACAGCGGGACGGCGGTGGCCACAGGCTGAGCGGCCAGCGTGGTCCAGCACAGGAGGTGACCCGCTCTGGCAGGGGCAGGAGCCGGGTGGCAGCTCACGAGGGTGGTGCTTAAGCACGTTTTGGCACGTGTGCCAGATCCCACCCGCTGCCCAGCCCCACTTCCACCCCGCTCAGAGGTGTGCCCACGGTCCCCGACTTCTACTGGCAGCAGGCATTTGAAGGGTTAATACTGAAACTGAGACCCTTTTTCTTTTCTTTCCTCACCTGTATCCAGAAAAGCAACCTGCAGGCTGACTTGCAGTTTCAGGTAGAAATTTGAATGGATTAGGAGACTGGGGTCATGACAAAGTTACTGCTGGAAAATTCAAACAGGCAAACTGGGTGCTTGCTGGTTTGGGTTTTAATCCCTGCAGAAGGGTGTAACAACATTTGGACACTGCCAGAGCAGATGGTTCCGTGCTGGGGGACCAGCAGAAGGAAACCAGGTTTGGCACCAGGCGCCCAGGAAGGGGTTTGCAGAGCGAGCACCTCAGCAGGAGGCAGCCTGAAGGCAGGACAGAGTAGACTAAGCTAAGGGTGAGACATCTGCTGCATCCCTCTTGGCAGCAGAACAAAGGAACTTTAGAGAAAGAACGATTTGGCAGCACCCCTCCAGCTGCAGAAGGCCATGGGATGGAGAGCTGTAGGGCTGGACCAGGATGTACAGGACAGTGCTACTGTGGAGAAGTCAACAGCCCAGTATCCAAGGCTGATGCATCCATAGCTGGAAGTTATCTCCTACCTCATTCACATCAAGAGCAGTGTTTTACTTTAAAAAATGAGCAGACATACTCAAGAGGATCCAGCTGATGCCTTTGTGTTCCTGAGTACAGAACTGGAGCAGCAAACCGGCCACAAAACCTCATTTTCTACCATCACACTGCAGATGTGGGGGAACCTGAACTGCAGGGATGAAGAGGTGAGGAGCATTTCCAAAGGCAGCAAAGACAGAATGGGGATTGCAGGAGGACCTGGTACTTCAAGTTAATGAAATACAGGAAGGTTGAATTGTCTTACCTTGTCAGAGGACTTGCCTTTTCACGCCTGAACCTCTGGGAATGGCTGTGGTCCTGGGAGCATCCCACAAGCCCAGCGTCAGCACAAAGCCCAGCTGAAAGCCTTGCCTGGTCCCAGCAGCCCAGAGATGCTGCAGCAATCGGGGCTCATCCCCATCAGCTGTGGGCACCTGGGGGCCCATGGGCACACCACTTCCAAGCAGGGGGTGATGCTGAGGGAAGAACATGGCCCTGCTTGCTTTCAAATTCACATCCTGGACAGAAAAACCTTGTTAGGCTCCTCAATGAACATGAAATATTCTGTGGTTTATGGGTTGTCATGCTGTAATTGCATATGTCAATTTAAAATCACATCTAGGTTCCAACTAACTGTTTAGTTTATTAGAGGTAGATATTGCAGGTGAAGGAGATTCCAGGTGTCCCCCATCACTGACGACATAGCAACTCACGAATTTCCACTTGCAAAGGATGTGACAGGTAGTTGTGAGTGTATCACTAGTCTTTTTTTTTAATGTTTTAAAAAAAAGCAGGCCACTGCTGCTGCTAAGCGCTGGGGAGCCAGAGCTTGTGGCTGGACCAAGCAGGGGACAAGGGACCACCAGAGGGACATCTGGGGAAGAGCGTTGGGTGGCTGAATTTGGGAAGATTTCTAAACTGCGTCTCGTTCCCCTTGTAGCAATCATTTACAAGCAGCAACAGAGGACGCAAAATGAAGAGAGAAACACCAAATTTTGCAAAATATGTATATTTTAAAATTTGAACCAAGTACAGTTTGCATGTATTGCATGAGTCACATGCAGGTGAATACTATAAAAGATAAAAATACTTGTGCATGTACTTTATAAGTCCAAGCATTTATATATAATTTATAAAATCTTCATAAGCATAAAATAGCTGTGATTCAGAACAGAAATTTTACACATGAAACTGCATGAATGTCCCCGTCAAACCATGCCTTTCTTGGGACTAACTGGTTCCACCCCACAGCTTGCACACACGGCTTGCTGTCAAATTTTTTCCCAATTTTGGTCCCATTTTCCCAATTTCCCTGTGGCACCTCCACAGGGCTTCAGCTCTGCCCTGTACGTCATAAAGCACTTTAACAGAAAGTATTTTAAAGGTGTTTTAAAGCCTGATGGCAGCACTTCTGTGGTGTGTGGGAAGGAGGGGGACGGAGGACGGGCCCCCATGGCTTTGGTGGCACGTGCTGAAGGACCAGTTGAAGCTGTTTGCATGCACATGTAAAGCCCACGCAGCCTAATTTAAAACAGTTTATCCACAGCCTCGGCAAATCTAAAAATGGTTAAAATTTCTGCCTGCATTTCTTTTGGAGACCACCGACCTGGTTTTAAAATCTCACGGCTCTTTCACATGCATTCCTCCCCCTCCTCAGACAAAACTCCCAGCGACATTTTTGGAACTTGATTGTATTTATCCAAGTGGTCAACTGATGGCAAAGCACCTCCTTTACATTCTTCAGCTTATTTTTTCTTGCAGCCAAGCAGACAAGCGTACGTGGTTAAAAAGCTGGCTTTCACTGCACATTCTGCCAGGGAAAGGCACAGGGGCCATGCTTGAAGCTCCATGGTCATGGCGTGTTACATTTTTCTAGCCAAGCAGACCACATTCACCGCTGTATTTCTCAACAGCTCATTGGTCCAACAGCTGATATATGTATTTTTTAAAATAAGCAGCCTGAGTTATAGCAACGACCTTCCCAGGAACACTCCTCAACTCCTATTCTACAAGTGTATATACATGGTATTGCAAGATGCATGGAAGACCAACCGTAGTGCTGTGCAGCACCAGAAAACGATGGCATCTTATCATCGCCACACGCTGCAGTCACCAGAGTCACCACTCAGCTCCTTCCACAACGTGGTTTAAGGACACTACTCGTCGCCCCTGCAGGACAGGAAGGACTTTGTCCCATCCCCTAGACAGGGAAGCTAAATCAGAGTTAACACTTTGAACGCAAATCTCAACATTGTGGCAACAACTCTGTTGAGTTTTATGTAGGTAAAGGATCTTTTAGTGGAGGCTTTCTTATTAATATCCAAGATAAATTTGTTACGAATGTTTAAAACGTTTTTTGTTGGATTTCTCTTTCTTCTGTTTCGCTGCTTTGTTTTTTTTTTATTGTTGGTGTTTTTTTGTTGTTTTGGTTTTTTGCTTTTTTAGGGACTGCAATGGGTAAAACCATACACACAGAACTAGCAAGGTCTGGCAGTGCCTTCAGAAGACACTATGACAAGCAACAAGTACAATAATCACCAGATTTCTTTAGGGAAACGCTGAGCCATACCCAAATGTGGCTGTCTGATCTCTGCCGATGCTGGTTGCTGAAGAAACCTGCTGATCTTGGCCAGAAGGACACCCTTACCAAAGCCCAACAGCGGGAAGGTGCCAGCACTCGAAGAGCCTCCACATCACCTTCCCATCTCCAGCCCCTCTTCCTTCACCCCTGGTCCCCAGGAGATAGCAGGACGCAGGCAGAGCTCAGCATGCCCCAAGGACAGCACTTTGCTCTTGGCTGGTTGTTTCTTCCCCCACCCCGCCAGCTGCTCGGTCCCCCATGCCCCAAACACGAGCCTACCCTTGGGCTTGCTCTCCTACTTCAGCAGGAGCAAGCCCGTGGCCAGGCAGGTGGTTTTGCAGCCCAGGGAGCCCCAGGGCTGGTGTCCCACAGGCACAGCCACGCTTCCCGGCACCCCCGACTCCACCGCAAACCAGCCGCTGGTGCCGCTCCGGCAGGGGTTTTGGCTTTGTACTCTTGGCTTGTCATCTGGAGTCGTCTGGGCCAGGGACTAATTCGGGGAAAAAGCAGGGTCAGCGCTTTCTAACCCAAAGTTATTCGTGTACAGCGATTCCCGTGACTCTTCCGTATCGGGTACTCTAGGCCAGCGCAGAAAGGCACAAAAACGCTTTTTGGTCAAGTTACCAGCCTCGATGGACTCACCGCGTCTCTGGAATGGTGGTGCCACACGTGACGTCGCGGGGAAGGCGCTGCGCTCACATCAGTCCTAACAGCTGGTGCAGCTGCGGCACAAGCACGGTGGCGCAGAAGCCGACCGAGGAGTACGTTATAAATTTATAGGGCACTTCGACTTCCAGTCGTCTCCGGGCTGCCAGGTCTCCGATGGGAAACTTGTACCAATAGCCCAGCACGCTGAGGACCACGCTCTTCATGAGCCGGCGTGTCAGTAGAACAATAAAGATGCCTACGAAGAACCTGGCTAGCACGACCACCACTAATTTACTGGTGATCAGAGGAAATCCAAGCCGAAAATCTTCGCCGGCGTAGGCTGGCGAGGCATACTGGTTGTTTAACCAAAATCCCACAGTTGCTCCAGCTCCTGCTCCTAAGATAGTAGTAGTGTCTCCCCTGGTGGGGCTGTAGTAGTCTAGTTTGGGGTAGTTGTAACACAAGACAAGAGGCACAACTATGGAAAGCAGCGGGCAGAAGGGACTGGTTAACAGCAAGTGATCTATCGTGTCCCACGCAGGGTACAAGAGCACCAGCAGCACAGCCGAAATCAGCGCTCCACCAATCACGTCCTGCAAAGACAGCACGTTTAAGGGCTTTGTGAGACCCGGGAGGCAAAACAAGTTCTCAGGTGATGGTAAAAGATCAACGTGCACTTGTGAGCGGGCAGCAGCGGAGGAACACCCTGAATTCACAGCGACAGGGACCACTTGAAGCCTGCACTAAAAAAAACGTGACAACCTGTGACCCCAGCCCTGTCCTTGTGAACATATTTATCGACTCACATTTTCCCCTGAACAAGTGAGATTCTGCCCCTCACCTGCTTTCACGTTTCCAGGGCACTCTCCACCTACAACCTCAGTGGAAGAGGCAGAGGCACAACTCCATCTCAGGGACGACACCACGGCACGCTGCCTTCCTACATAATCCTACAAGTAATTTCCCCGTTATCAGTAGGATTATCGCTTCCTTGCTTTGCGTGAGTGGGAAGATGCTGCCTCTTGTCAGAGACAAGCACCCAGTCCAGAAACACCGGCTGCGGGGGAGAAACGCGCCGTGCGTGCCGTGATTTCTGCCGACCGCGGCGAGAGGTAGGCACCGCCGGGCAGGAATACATCAAGGAGAAATTTGTTGCCCAAGCCTCTGAAATCCCTCTTGCAGTCAAGCGCCCGAGGCAAGCACATAGTTAAAACCTAATTTATTAACAGAGGCAAATAAGGTGTTTTAAGAACTTGATTGTTGTCAACCGCAAGGCTGGGAAGGGAGACAAGAGGTAACCCCTAACAAAAGCTGTCTCTATGACAGCAGCCAGATAAAAAGCAATACAAGTTTCCCTGTGCTGCTCTCCTGGCATCGCTCAGGAAGCAGCAGAATTTGTATTCTGACCACGAAATGCCCTGCAAAAACTAGAGTTAATCACAGGCAGAAACGTCCTCTTCTCAGGACTGTATCTTTTTCACTGAGTCATGAGAGTTGACTACTACCATGCTTGGTCACAGTCTAAAATGAATTATTTATGAGAACTTCATTTATGGTTAGGCGGGAACAAGGAGACTTTTTCACAACAGAAGTATTTAATGACTTTCTGGTAAATGCATTACTCCAGTATGGCTGAACTTTAGCTGTTTACAGCTTCCAGGCAATAGATTCACAGCACGGTTGTTTTAAGCAACTCCCAGAGCCATTCTGCATATTCCTAATACAAATCTCCACCCACATTTATTCCCTCATGCATGACAAGAGGATAGCCCTGGAAATACACAAAGTTGTTCACAGGTGTCTAATATGTAAGATACCATTAAGTGCCAATATTTCACGACAGCACAATAATCCATCTTTTGACAGATACCGATTTTTAGGTGATAACTTTGCACATAAATGTATGTTCTGGCCCAACACTAAATAACTGCCTCAACACAAAAGAGCTGGGGGTTGCTCCCCACACTGATGCTCAGAAATCCCACCACCACTGTGTACCTCCATTTCCCACCCCATTATTTGTCCACCTCATATTATAAGAAAAAGTCCTGACATCTCAATACCCCCTCCCACGTGTGATTAAGGAGTGAACCTCAAAAGCTGTTCACGAGCTTTTCCGTTCCAATTAAGGACATTTAACCAAATGCTTTGCTCAGATTTACCCAGCTGACTCCAGCAGTTCCCGGCTAGGGTGCAGGCAGCCTTGATTTATGGGCTTGATTAAAGTTTTCTGAATTTTATTATCCTCCTGTTCAGCCCAGTAACACGACTTCTGTAGTTTTCAAGCAGGAGATAGATAACTCTGCTCCTGACCAGTGCCTTATACCAGTGCTCTTCAAAGTGGGTGTGCAAGACAACCCATTGGGCTGTGGAAAGAAAATATTTATTGCAGCTCTAATAAGTAAAATAAAGTATATATATGTATATTTTTAAAGTAGTGCTTCTTTCATCCTTATCTCATAATTTTTTAATTTATGTTTCTGTGTACGTTTTATAAGGTATGTGTCAGTGCAGTAGTACATGTATATAATTCATAAATAAATATACATACATTGGGGCTGCATACTCAAAAATCTTTTACTGATAGGGGTCCACAATCAAAAAAGTTTGGAGACCAGTGGTTTATTCTGGTTTTTCCCCCCCGTCCACCGATATATGGGCTTCTCATTTTGGAGACTCCTTACTAGAAGCTGCTGGAGAGCACGGGACAGCCCCAGCTGTGGCCGTCAGTAGTGACTCCCCTTGGTCCTGGTACACACGGGCAGAGGTTTGATTTTTCTGAACGCCCAGCAGGGGTGGGTGAGTTCAAGAGCAACACTTTACAAAAACATTTAGCAGTGCAGAATTTATCATTTCCACCCACCCCTCACCTGCTAAACTGAGAAGAAGATCGGACGGCTCTGATTTCTGTGAGAAAAAGCTGCTTTTCTGGACTCTCCCGACCCAGCTTTTCCCTGCGGTGGAGTTGCTGTTAGCACTCCCAGGAAGCACATTCTTGCCCGTCTGCCTGTGTAAACAGATTAGCCTCTCGCCAAACCCGCAATTATAAAGGAATTTTTAAATGAGGGCAGGCACGAATTTTGCTCAAGGTGCAGCACTACCGGCAAAGCTTAAAACCTCCCCATTCCCTGCTGAGATGCTCCAGCTCCCCCGGCACAGACAAGTCCTCCCAGAGGCTCCATCCCTCCCAAGAAAGCCCCCCATCACCACGCTGCTTGGCTCCGCTC
>JAHREE010150130.1:0-10106 GCA_033628505.1 Tringa tobata | reverse complement strand
GCGCCGGAGCTGTACCCCGGCGGGGCCTCGGGTCCTGCGCAGCCGGTGGTGGGGGCCCGGGATGGCGGCTGAGGGCTGAAGTAGGCCCTGTCTGCGACCCCCCCCACCTTCCCCGGGGGCTGTGCGGTGCTCGGCTCCTTTCCTGTCACATCTTGTCCGTCCCCGGGATGGGGATGGCAGAGGGGACACGAAGGAGATGGCAGAGGGGACACGAAGGAGATGGTGTCTCCTCGCACCCTGAGAGCGGTTGTGTGCGTGTGGCGTGTGGTGGGGCTGAGCCCTTTGCCGGAGCAGCGTGTCCCCAGCCGTGGTGGGGATGGTGGCCTGGGGCTGGTCTTCCCCCCCCCCAACTTTGTCACGGCCTTGTCACCCCGTGTGCTGATAAACCTCGGGGTGGCCGGCTCCTGAGAGCGGGGAGAGCCCGCTCCCCACTCCGGAGGGGACCAAGGAAGGGAGAGGGAGCCGTGATTTAGGAGTAACTCGGCACAGAGTGAGTTTAAAAAAGAAAAAAAAAACCAACAAAAAACTTCAGTTTGGATGTCAGGAGAGTTTTTTTTTTTTTTTTTGAAGATGGCTTTTTAGTGTCTGACACTGATCGAATTGTCCCTCCGTCCTTCCGGGAGGCGCTGAGGGCACTGCAGAATAAAATGCACGATTGTAATGGGTAAGGTGGTAGGTGGCCAGCCCTCTGACATCCCAAAGCCGGCTCTGACGACGAGGTTTCTTTGCAGACAAGCGGGTGCTGTTCTGCCGGGGAGGTCGCCAGCACAGTGGAAAAAAACCCGGCTTGCCCGGGAGGCTTCGCTGGTGGCTCAGACGTGGAGAAGTGTCCCCAGGTGTGAGCGGTGGCCGCGGGTGCCTCTCCCACAGCAGAGGCCCCTGCTCTCCCCGCGGCTTGGCATGCATTTATTTGCTCCATTTAACTAAGGGCAGGCAAGGTAATTGGTTTTCCTCTTTAATGTCCCTCCTGTTTTGTGTCAGTGCCGTCAGCCGTCCCCGGCCGGGATGTGATGTGTTTTCACTCAGATCACAAAAACCGTTGCATAACCCCGGCGCTTATCTCTCGCCACCGGGGTTGGGTTTTCCCTGGCGGTTTCTTGTCAGAGAGGTGTTCTCCATCTCCTCGCCACCAAGAGGCTTCAGGCAGGTGTTCCAGATTTTGGTTTTTGCCGTTGGCTCCCTTGAGCAGGAGACTTTTCCCTCGCAGTGGTGAGGCACCTCAGCTTTTTGCTGTTGACCTCCTCCCATTTCGTTGTTGACCTCCTCCCATTTCGTTGTTGACCTCCTCCCAAGGCCCGGTGGGGGCCATCTCATGGCAGCAGGGCCTTGGGGGAAGAAGAAGTACTGGAGGTGTCACCGGGTGACAGCCAGCCTGGTAAATCCTCCGCACCGTGTCCTTGATAACATGGCCAGCTGGTTCTCTACAGTGAGTGCTGGCGACCAGGAACTGCATGAGGGAGGAAGGGTTTTCCTTGTTTTTTGTTTTTTTTTTTTTTCCTCTTGACCCGTGATCGAGGTTTTGCACTGAAACGGGATGTGTAGTATCATGAGTTTTTTGGTTTGATTTTGCTGACTTTGCACTCAGTCACTGTAATTTCACCTCAAGTTGTGACTTTGCAGACCAGCGATGTTTGGTATCTGAGAGGAACGGGGTCCAAACTAATGGAAATGGGTATGTCCTTGCGGAGGCAGAGACCCTGGGGCCTGCCAAAAAAGCCCAAAGGCTTTTTTTTCTTTTTCCCACCAAAAGGAGGTGACAGAATGACAAGGTGCAATCATCTTAACTCTTCAGGGGGTCTCTGCAGCTTTAGGGGTGCTGACAGACACAGGCATGGCTAAAGCCAGGGTTCTGAGGTGGGGGCAAGCAGGTTTCAAGCTCGAATCCCCAGGAAGGGCAGCGGGAATTTCTGCCTTGCTTGGAACTTTTAAAAGGGGAGGTTTATCTTGCTTCACTTCAACCTCTGTGTGCCAGGGGGCACATCTGGGTGTGTTAGCTGGACCCTACTGTAGAAGGCCTCTTCCGCGCTTTGAGCTCAGATCAAGCCAGGAGCTAATCTTGGAGAATCTCCTGTCTTCTCGGAATCGATGAGGCTTTTTTTCTTTTTTTCCCTTCACACTGCTATTTGTCCGTTAATCCCATGTCTGCTTAAAAAACATGGAAGAAAGAGGGTGGTAGCTCACCCCAGAGGGGCTGGCTGCTGAGGAGCCTGGGCCACCCCCGCCAGGCAGTGGCAGCCCTGTGGGGACAGCAGGGAGAGGGATTAAGCAGGGCTGAGGGGCAAAGGGAAGCATCAGGCAGCCAGCCCAGCCCTCCGAGCTGCCCTCACCTCAAGGGAGGAGTTGGGATGGACAAGTGTGAGCCCTGGTGAAAATGGGGGAAGCAGAGGGAGGGGGTTGGTATTAGGGCTTAGACAGAGGCTGGGGAAGTGGGGGGAAAGGCATTTACTAAAGTTTGCTTTTCTGTGTTCTTTTTTCCCCCCTCAGTACCTGAATTGGTGAAATGAAGTTTGCATTAGCTGGCGATAAATCAGCTTAGATTGCCCTGAGATGAGACCGTTTTGCCTGGGATGGTAACTGTTGGAGAATGCCTGGGATGCCCAGCCCTGTGCTGGCATGTAATGAGAAGGACTCTGGAAGGAGCCACGATCCTGATCCTGGGAATACACAGTGGTGGAAGTGACACAGCCAGTTTTTCTCCAGGGGTGAGTGCAGACAGTGTGCGAACAGCTGGAGAAAAGAGAGACCCAGGGAAACCATCACTGGGTGGGAAGGTGATTGGGAAGAGGCAGAGGGATGCTTCTTCCAAGCCTGTGCCCCAGCACATGCCCTGGTGCATGTAGAACCCAAAAGCACTGGCCAGGGAGCTGTGTGGGGGTTGGCTGTGAAACGTGGGGAGCATTGTGCTGCTGTCACGCGGCTGTGTGCTGGGGCTTGCCATGGGCTGCTGGTGGGACTTCAACAGAGACCAGGACTGCTAAGCAGAGAGGGGGAGTCAGGCTGATGATCTTTGCTGGAGTAGTGTGTGTTAACAACTGCCCAGGGCAGGCCTTTGGTCAAAAGCGAGCGGTTAATTGCACTGAACTGGCCAGATGGAAAGCTGTGTGCCAGGTAAGCCAGGCTGCAGCTGTGGGAGCAGCGAGTGGTCTTAAAGTGATTGCCTCAGAGAGGGACCCTGGCACCTCTGAGGGGAAACAGAGGACTGATGGCAGAGTTAAAAAGCAAAGCCCTTTCGGGCAGACGGAGTTGCAAAGGTTAAGTAGACCTGTGGGGTGGGAGTGCTGCTCCCCAGCGTGTGGGCGCTGTCTCGACAGTCCTTTGCTCGGAGTGAAATTACAGAAATGCTGAACACTTGTGGCAACTGATGCCCCTGCAGTGGCTGTGGTGGTGCTGGGAAGCTGGAGCAGATGGGATACAGCTTGCGTCTTGGGAGAGCAGAGTTCTGGGGAGTTTGGGCTTTGTGCTACTTTCAAGTGCTGCCCTGCACAAGGGAGGAGGGCTTTGGGATTCCCTAGTGAAGGGCTATGTGGAAGGGCAATGGCCTGATCCTGCTGATCCCACAGGGACGTGAGACATGCCCACAGAGTGACTGGGAAGAAGGAGGCAATCAACTGCGGTCGCTTGGACTGCTGGATTGTGTTTACAAGCAAGGGGGAAGGGACCCTGAGAAAGTGTTGATCATTGATGCTGTGGCCTGGAAACTCCAAGGTCTGAGCACGGTTACTGCTGCTGCTCTGGTATCGCCTGATAAGCTGGTGGGATGTCAAGGAGTGACTTAAAATGTCTGGTACTGGAGGGAGCATGCCAGAAGACAGACACTAGCAGGACGGCCAAGGATAATGCTGGCAGTCCAGCAGTATGGTTGACCTTGGAAAAAGTCTTAGAAGGGGTTGGAAAGTATATATTAAGATTGCTGTAATGTTGATCCTGATGATTTTGTCTGCTGAGGAAGGGATGGGTTTGTGATGTGTGTTATGTTCACACTGATGAGATGTTAATTACACTAGCCTGGTCTGCAGGGACAAGGAATGGAGTTTATAATGAATATACATTAAGAGTGTAATAATGTTAGAGTTTATGTAAGGGTGAAACAATTCTTAATATATCTTTCAATGAGGTGAAGGGTGGAATGTAAAGGACATAAATTGGAGATAGTATCAGGGGATGGCAGTGGTGACCTGTGTGGAGACTATGAACTGCCCAGTGCCAGCCAGAACCAATTCCAGGTAGCTCCAAAAGTGATGTGAACACCCTACCTGATGCCAAATTTAAGTCCATGGTGCCCTGGCTCAGGCATACTGTTGGAAACAGGTGCACTCTTTGAAGGAGATCCATACCAAAAGGGCTTACTTCTGAGGGGACTTTAGCTGGTGGATGAGCCATGCTGGAGCAATGAAATGCCTGAAGGCACTGTGGCCACTGGGTGATCCATGCTGGAGAAGGTACATCACTGAAAAGACAGTGGTCTAAACCTTTGGCTCTGCCTGCACCGTAGCAAATATTGTACCTTTATTGTTCAATAAGAATGTGTATTTGATCTCAGCAGAGCTGTCTCACCTCAGCCTGAGGATTGCTGAGGGTTTTGTGGGTTGCTTCCTTCAGGAAGCTGCAAAACAAATGTTATTGGATGATATGTTCATGAATTGAAACTGGAAATTTTGGAAAGAAGGTCCTGAAGTGCCTCTTTTCTTGAACAAAAGGCTGTACCATTCTCCTGTGAAAACCAATGTGCAACTTTATGATTATGCGTTTGGTCACCTGCCCAGTGGGAGGCAACAGAAAGGTGGCACAGCCACAAAAGCAAATACCTTCTCATCTTAACTGGTATTTGTTAAAGGAACCTTGATTGTCTTGATGGCTTGAGTTTGAGTGTCAGGTGAGAAGGAGGCTTGGGGATCAGTTCCTTGAGACCTACCCTCGGACATCTCCCCTGTGCCAGGTATGCCCCAGCTTGGGTGTCTGTGCATGTAAGGGTGTGTGGGGACTCAGGTGCCCAGCTCTGCTGTCACTGGATTGCTGGGACTTGTGTCTCTGCACCATGCCCTCTGGGGCCAGGGTCTGCTGGAAGCCTAGAGGCCAAAGAGGTTGGTGGGCTCAGGCCCTTTGGGGGTGAGCACTCACTGCTGCTGCAGTGCTGTGGGAGGGCTTGGGGCCCCCAGCTGCAGCTGTGGGGCTGTGGGGACAGGGCCGTGGTGGGAGAGGGTGGCTGGGTTGAAGGGGGCTGCCAGAGGAGATGGTTGGAGCTGGATCATAGAATCATAGAATGGTTAGAGTTGGAAGGGACCTTCAAGATCACCAGCCAACCCCCCTGCCATGGGCAGGGGTACCTCCCACCAGACCAGGTTGATCAAAGCCCAATCCAACCTGGCCTTGAACGCTTCCAGGGATGGGGCATCCACAACTTCTCTGGGCAACCTGTTCCAGTGCCTCACCATTCTCACAGTAAAGAATTTCTTTCTGGTATCTAATCTAAATCTCCCCTCTTCCAACTTAAAACCGTTACCCCTGGTCCTGTCACTGCACTTCCTGACAAAGAGTCCCTCCCCATCTCTCCTGTAGCTCCCTTCAGATATTGGAAGGCTGCTATAAGGTCTCCCTGGAGCCTTCTCTTCTCCAGGGCTCAACAACCCCAGCTCTCTCAGCCTGTCTTCACAGGAAAGGTGTTCCATCCTTCTGATCATCTTCGTGGCCCTCCGCTGGACCTGTTCCAACAGATGGGCCATCATCCCTGAGTGCCTGTCCTGGGCTGGTTGTCCTGGGTTGGGAGCATGTGGGGCTATCCGGGAGGCTGGCAGGGCCAGTAGGGAGGCCAGTGGTTTGGGCACAGCACCTCTGGGGGCTGAGCCTCCCCAGCCGGGGGGCAAACAACTGGGTTGTGTGGCATGTGAAATGCATCTCCCACCGGCACCGCTGGGGGCTGTGGCCGGCGGGGAGGGGGCAACGTGGGTCTCCTCTGAGGGCTGGCTGCCCTCTGGTGTCTGCACGGGAAAGGGACGAGTGACTTCGTTGTCCCAGGGAGGAGTCGTGTCCCTGGAGTGCACCCTCGGTAAGTTTGCAGATGACACCGAACTAGGTGGGAGTGTTGATCTGCTTGAGTGTCGGAAGGCTGTACAGAGGGACCTGGACAGGTTGGATCAATGGGCCAAGACCTATGGCATGAGGTTCAATAAGGCCAGTGCCGGGTCCTGCATTTCGGTCACAACAACCCCAGGCAGCGCTACAAGCTTGGGGCAGAGTGGCTGGAGAGCTGCCCAGCAGAAAAGGACCTGGGGGTGTTGGTGGACAGCCGGCTGAACATGAGCCAGCAGTGTGCCCAGGTGGCCAAGAAGGCCAACAGCATCCTGGGCTGTATCAGGACCAGCGTGGCCAGCAGGAGCAGGGCAGTGATGGTGCCTCTGGACCGGGCACTGGGGAGGCCTCACCTCGAGTGCTGGGTTCAGTTCTGGGCCCCTCACTACAGGAAGGACATTGAGCTGCTGGAGCGTGTCCAGAGGAGAGCCACCAAGCTGGTGAGGGGTCCAGAGAACAAGTCCTCTGAGGAGAGGCTGAGGGAACTGGGCATGTTTAGTTTGGAGAAGAGGAGGCTGAGGGGGGACCTCATTGCCCTCTACAACTACCTGGAAGGAGGTTGGAGAGAGGTGGGGGTTGGCCTCTTCTCCCGAGGGAATAATGACAGGACCAGAGGAAATGGTCTGAAGTTGTGGCAGGGGAGGTTTAGATTAGATATTAGGAAGAATTCCTTTCCTGAGAGGATGGTCAGGCACTGGAACAGCCTGCCCAGGGAGGTGGTGGAGTCACCATCCCTGGAGGTATTTAAGATACATGTAGACATGGCACTTCAGGGCATGCTCTAGTGCCTGGGATTATTGGTTTGTGTCTGTTTGTGTGTGGGTGTGGTGTGGGTTTGGTTTTTTTTTGTGGTTGGACTTGATGATCTCAAAGGTCCCTTCCAACCATGAAGATTCTGTGATTCTGTGACTGCAGCCGACCTGTGTGCATTTCACCTTTGGGCACAGGAGAGAGGGTGCAAGTTGGGTCNCTTTCCTGAGAGGGTGGTCAGGCACTGGAACAGCCTGCCCAGGGGGGTGGTGGAGTCACCATCCCTGGAGGTATTTAAGATACGTGTAGACATGGCACTTCAGGGCATGCTCTAGTGCCTGGGATTGTTGGTTTGTGTCTGTTTGTGTGTGGGTGTGGTGTGGGTTTGGTTTTTTTTTGTGGTTGGACTTGATGATCTCAAAGTCCAACCATCTCCATGGTTGGACTGGATGATCTTCCAACCATGAAGATTCTGTGATTCTGTGACTGCAGCCGACCTGTGTGCATTTCACCTTTGGGCACAGGAGAGAGGGTGCAAGTTGGGTCTGAACCGCGGGCAGCTCCCACCACGGGTGTAGTGGATCATGTTGGAGGCTGCTGCCCTTGTTCAGCTCAAATCTCCCTTGGCTATGGCCGTGTTATCCCAAACCAGCAGATAAAACTTTCCAAGATTCAATTTAAAGTTTAGAAAACTGGCACTCTTTATTGCGGTGCCGGGTGCACAGGGCTCCTCCTATTGTGTGCACCGAATATTGTTGTCAAATTAAATTTATACACAACAGGTATACACATTCAGTGTAATCCCAAGAAAACATTAGCATATTCATTACATTTCTGAGGGTTCATTTACATATTATAATAAGCTTTTGGGCATGCGTAGTTGTGCCTTCTGGTGGTCCTCATTTTGAGTGAGGTCGTTTCTTCCTCAGTCTTCATCTTCTTCACCTGTCCTTTGGCTCACTTTTCATGCTGGCAAAACATCTAACTGCTTAATTGCTCATTAAAACTAATGATCTCCCTGCTACCACCTGTTTGTCAGACATTGTCCATATTTATTGCATCCTTGTCTTAGGTCACCATGTTCTCAGAGCCACGTATATCCTTTCTTATTAAGTCCTCAAAACCATTTGGGATGGTTACTAAAATAGCTACGTTTCTTCTCCAAAAGAAGATTCTCTACAGTTTAACCATTTATAAACTACATAAAATCTGCCTTAGGTATCAGCTGGAGCTTAGAGCTTAGCCCTGAGGTCAGTACCTAAAGCTGGGGGAGGTGAATCCCTAGCAGAGAGACTTCAGCAGCTGACTGTGACTTATGAGCAAAGTACAGCTGTGCAGAGTGGGTCCAAAAAAAAAGTGCATCTTAAAAAAAGAACAGCAAAGAAAATCTCTTATATCTTTGGTTTGGTTGCGATAGGCTAACATCTATTAGTTCTGTACAGGAGTACTATAAATACTTGTACTGCATCCCTCTGCCACGTTTTGTTCCTGGCCCAGGGGGTTGTATATTACCTTCTTTTAGAAGTTTTCATTTGAAGAACAAACAAAACATCCACCCCTCCCTCCCCTGCCACCTCCCCCAAACCCCCAAAACCACTTTTATCTGTAACAAGCAGAATATTGAACTAAAAAATAATGGAGCTAGTAAAGAATGAAATTGGTTCCCAAATTCAAATGCTATTGGTGTCTAGCATCCTGTCTCACTTCTAGCTCTAAGGTCTAGGCAAGACCATAAACACACATTCAAAGTAAAAGATCTTTTTTGATAAGGCAAGAATCTGCTATTTCATTGTTGCATTTAAAGATTAGTTTTTCCTCAAAGGTGGGCATTTAAATGAAGTGGAAGGTGCAAGTTCTGAGGTGTTTGGGGTTTTTTTCTTTGCTTCTTAACAGTTTTCCACATAAGGATAGACTTTCACAACTAGCAATAATCTGAAGCACATATTGAAATTGTGTTGTATCCAAAACCCACCATGCAGTTGTATTTTGACACATAGGACAGACCCTGTGTAAAAAAAGTGCCCAGCATGCATCTTTATGTTTTCTGGATATGGATTTTTTTTAATTTATTTTTTAAGAGAGGGATAAATAATAAAAAACCCTTTTCCAGTTACTTTTGGAGTGGTGAAATTCCTGATTGCCTCAGTCATGCTAAGAAAGTTAGTCTTTAATTCACATTTCTCAGATTTTCTTCCAGTGCTCACAACTGCTGATTATCCTCCTTAGCCTGTTGTTACAAGATGGAGTATGAATGAAGTGTGAATGTGTAGTTGTCTTTCCCTATTTTCTCTTTAATCTCTTTAATCAAAATTCTCTTTAATTTTGGCAGAGACTCATAAATCTCTTTCTCTCACTCCTCTCTTTGGAGAGAGAGAGGTGGGGAGAGGCTGTGTTGTTCATCTCGGTGGCCAGACTGGCCCAAACCATGACAAATTATTACAGCCCACATTTTTTTCTTAAGAACAATTTTACTGTGTCCTTATTTAAAAAAAAAACACACAAAAAACAATCACCACAATAAATCACTGAATAGGTAGCCTGTGACTTCACTGGCTGTAGGAGGAGAGAGAAAATAAGAAAGCTAGATAAATCAATAGGAAGAATATCAGACCAAGCTCTGAAAGACAGGAGGGCAGGATATGAAAATCTTCAGTATTCTGCATTGAAAGGGTACTCCTTGTGAGTTTTGCACCTGAAGGGAATAAAGGTATTAGTTTCAGCCATTTCTTTTTCTTTTTCTTATTTTAATCTATAAAGCTGTAAGGGGTGCTTAGAGGAGCCACCACACGAGGGTGTGAACTATGTAATTGCAGAATGGATTTGTTCCATATTTGTTTTCCTGGGTAGTATGTGCCATTTGAACACTGGGAACACCCAAATCATTTTGTCAGTGACTCAGGCTCTCAGCATTCTGGGCAACTGTTTAGATGCAAAATTGTAATTTTTACATCTAAACGAAAACTGTGAACCATGTATATAGCGTTCATAACTTAAGGGTTTGGAAAAACTAAATACTGAATGCTACCACTTACGTGCTCATTGTATACGCTCTCCAGTTTCTGTTAAAGCTGCAGATAGTTGCCATCTCCTCTTTCGTCAATTCAAAGTCAAACACCTAACAAGAGAAACAGCTGAAAATCACCTCTCTGAACAAGGTAGAGGATGTAAGCAAAAAATCCTCTTGCCTGAGGAGGGAAGGGTGGAAAAGGATCACCGCTTGCTCTACGGAGGGAAGACATGCCGGCCCTGAACACGCCATGCACCCAGCTCACTCGTAATCACTCACCTTG
>JAHREE010150128.1:0-12419 GCA_033628505.1 Tringa tobata | reverse complement strand
CTGCTGATGGACTCAGGCTTCTATGGCTTCATGGACCTCTGCCATGGTGGAGACACACAAACAATCTGAAACTTCTAGTTCAAAAGGACAAGGTGATGATGAGTACAGACATCTGTGCTTACCTTGTCTTTCAGGAGAGAAACACCAAAGCAACGGTCACCAGGGATCAGCTTTACTCCTCTGGATTTCCTTAGAGGCAGGAACGCTTTGCAGAGTAGGTTTCACTATTGCTGGATGTCCACCTCCACGCCAAAGAGTCCATGGTTTGGTGTAGAACATGGTGGTGGAGGGGGCTCCTCCGTCCCACCCTTGGCAAATGACATGGACAAAACCACCAGGCATGAAGGGAACAAACCACGTGGGGATGGGCAAATGCACTGAACTGGGGCATGTTAGGCCTCAAAGCTGACCAGGTTATGGAGGAAGATGACCATCACCTGGATTAAACAGTAAAATGGTGAACACAAAAAGACTTTGGAAATTAAGAAGTTTGAGAAGATGTAGCAAAGGAGCATGAGCATTAGTAACAGAAGGAAAAGACGTTGGTGTTGAAAGTGGCAAAAGCTGGTTTGAAGCTGCCCAGATGCCACCACAACTTCTCCAAGGCGGCAGAGAGCACCCTTCATGTTGGACACCACATTTGGGGAGGCATTTGTACACACCCATCCTCTGTGGTTTTGTGTGTACATGTGAAATTACAACTCTCTCAGATTAGAGACAGATGTTTCAAAATTTCTAGGCATTTATCACCATTTTGTGGGTGTCTAGCAGTGAGACTTACCCTTTGTATCACCGGTATTGATCCGGAACATGCAGTTCACCGATTGCCAGTTAATTAAATGTTGTTAATAAATCAATAAAACACTTCAGTCCTGATTTGGTTTAAATTATGTAAGCCAAGCAGTTTTTTTCCCCTGCAGCAGACAGGCAGTGGCAGTAACTCCCCTGCAGGAGATCCATCATTTCTAGTGAGTGCAGAAAGGGATGAGGAGGACCTGGGCTGCATCTGCAGTCATTTGTATGTGTTGGTCTGAAAAACACCAATTCAGCTGCAGTCTCTAGCTGTGATGGACAGGCAGAGCAGGGGACTCCCAACCTGCCCATTTTTCCCCACTGCATGAGCAAAGCCAGCAAAGGAGATGAAGTTTCCTACAAATGACACCTTGGATGGGACCTCCTAGTACGAGGAGCACTGTGTAACGGGAATATTACAGAGTTATATATTTTAAAAAAAATATTCAAAATGAGAAACCTCACGCGCTCTTTCCATTCACTTTGCTGTTATTTATGTTTAAATACAGATTTCAGTGAAATTACAAGCTTGGACCCTCACCCACCCTCTCAACTCCATGGCTCAGCTCTCCAAGGAGAGTGTGTTGGGACCTACTGGGGTGGTGCGATGTGGAAAAGCTGCTATATACAAACCTGGGGGCATTGGTTGCTCTGTTTTTCCTTTTTTTTTTTTTTTCTTTTTTCTCTCCATAGAGTTATAGAATTGTTGTGGTTGGAAGAGACTTTTAAGATCATCAAGTCCAACTGTTAACGTACCACTGCCAATTTATCACTAACCCATGTCCCTCAGCACCACGTCTGCCTGGTTTTTAAATACCTCCAGGGATGGGGACTCCACCACTGCCCTGGGCAGCCTCTTTCAAGGCTTGACAAACCTTTTGGTGAAGAAGTTTTTCCCAATATCCATCCTAAACCTCCCCTGGTGCAACTTGAGGCCATTTCCTCTTGTCCCATGGCCTGTTCCTTGGGAGAAGAGACTGACCTCCCCTGGCTACACCCTCCTTTCAGGGAGTTGTAGAAAGCAAGGTCTCCCCTCAGCCTCCTTTTCTGAAGGCTGAACCCCCCCAGCTCCTCCTCATGAGATTTGTGCTCTCTCTTCTTTTGGATGGTGGGGTGATGGAGATGGGGTGTAGCTGCAGGGTCCATCCCAGCTCCCCCCTGGTCCCACAGCATGAGGTGCCCGGCCAACAGCCATGGCAAGGAGCCAGTGGTACTCACGTGTGGGTGGAGGGTGTCTCTGAGGTGGCAAAGCTTGGAGAAACTCTGGGAAATGCTCTTACAGTTTGTCTCTGCAGGCTGTCTCCCGCAGCCTCTGCTCAGCACAAAGGAGCAGCCGAGCAGGGAAGGGGTCTGCAAACACACCAAAAGTTTCTTCTCAGGGGGAACAGGAAAAAAAAAAAAATAACGCAAAACTAGTAGGAAGAAGTTACCCTAGAAACTAGTACCACTTTTTCCAGAGAAAGTGATGAAAGAATCAAAGATAAGAAAGAAGTAATCAAGTCAGCTTAAGGAACACGTATTAAAAAAAAGTTGTTTATGAATTATATATAAGTCTGCTAAGAACTCTTAAAAATCAATTCAAAGAAAAATAGATATGTTGAATGAATTTAAAGAAAAGGAGAAGACACTATTTGCATTCTAATGCTTCGCTATAAATTATGGATATCTTTGTTTGGTGTTACTGCTTTGTTTGGGAAACAGCTTGGTGAAGCAAAGTGAATTAATGAAAGTCCAAATATTTAAATATAACCCAGACTCTGTGGTGGAGCTGTCTCACTGCTTAGGCTGACACAGCACCAGTTTGGGAGAGTGGGCAGGGAACCACTTGGGTTTTTACTGTGGCTCTTGCAAGTACCCTACAAAGATGGAGGGAGGCTGAGTTCGCCTGAAAACTAGCTTGCCCTAAAAAAATAAATATTTTCTTGCATGATGTATAGTCATCCTAAGAAATTCAGAAGACACTCAGTGGGGAAAAAGACTAAATATGGCTAGGAGGAATAGGAATTCAAGTTTCAAGAATAAAAGTACAAAATCTGAGCAGAGCCTTCATTCCAGATTTCTCAAGGATTATGAAATCCTCATGCCAGGTACATAAAGCAGATTATTTTCCCCCGATCACCATGGATTTCAAAGTCAAAAGTTATTGCATCTCAGCACATCCTGCATCCCACCACCTTCCCAGTAGGTGTTACCAGGGAGAGCAGAGGACAGGGGGTTGTCTCACCCCTGCCGTGCCTATGTTCTCACAGTGCTGGGTTTTCCCAGACACATGGAGATGTCTTCTGCTTGCCTTCCCATCAGGAACAAGTCCTAGTGGAGGGCAGACAGTGGGCAACACCCATGAATTTTTCTCAACTTCCCAAACACATCCCAGAGGTTTCACTTGCAGCCTCCCCCTCCCTGCTCAAACCCAAACAACAGCCAGAAGACACCTTGTTGCTCCCTCCCAACGTCCTAAGGCCATTAATCACAGGCCCGTGCCATCCCATTGGCATGCTGCGCGCGTCGCTTCGCGGCTCCCTGCTCTGAGGATGTCCTTGATGCAAGACCTCTGTTTGCATTCTGCTCCTCTGCTCCACCGAAGTACATTAAAGTCCCTCCCCGTAACAAGCGTCCCACTCGGATACATAAATCTTGAGCTCCTAAAAGCAACTTTCCCAGAGAATGCGGTTTATTTATTAATGCACACATTTATATAAAGCGCCAGCTGCTGCCACAGCTTACAGTTTTCATAGATTTGTTGCTTTTTTGAGCAACCTGGTCTCGAGGGAGGTGTCCCTACCCAGGGAAGGGGGATGGAACTAGATGATCTTTTCCAACCCCCACCATTCTATGAAATAAACATACCAGTCAAACAGGCAGGAGAAGGGGTCAAACCTTGGTCTGTTATCAAGCACACTGCAAAGGCTTCAACACTGGCTCATGGAGACAAGCTGGCCTTTGAAGAAGAGCTCCTCATCAGTGGTGGAGACAGGCTCAGCAGCATCAAGAGACATCCCCTATTCACAATTTTGCCCATTGGCACAAAGATCCCCCACTTCCCTTCAGCTACCTGGGCTTGGGTGCAAGTGAGCACCCGCAACAGCAGGTTGGATACAGACTTTTCCAATGTCTATCTTTAATCAGATCAGAAGTGGGGAAGAGAAGAGGGTTATGTTCATAATGGCCGTATTTGCTAGGAAACTCACCATGGAAAGATGCAGGTAAGCCAACAGGCACATACATGAACTGGAGAGGATCTTCATTAAGTGCATTGAACGTAAGAAGTTCCATCTCAACATGAGGAGGAACTTCTTTCCTGTGAGGGTGGCAGAGCCCTGGAAGAGGATGCCCAGAGAGGTGGTGAAGTCTCCTTCTCTGGAGACACTCAAAACCCACTTGGACAAGTTCCTGTGCAACCTGCTCTGGGTGGACCTGCTTTGGCAGGGGGTTGGACTAGATCTCCGGAGGTCCCTTCCAACTCCCTGTGATTCTGTATATGGGGATTTGGGTCTTACTGGGAACAAGGGCTTGATCCAGTTGGGTCAACAAGTCTCAGTGAACAGCAGCGAAGTGACCATTGCAGATCCCACCTGTGCGTTCTCCTGCATTCTGAACTATGACTTTTACCTTTGAAATACCACTTTGGGAACCCAAAATTGACACTGATGGGTGTGAAATGTCCAAGTGCTCTCTAAAACCTATTCCTGCATGCTGCAGTGTCTGCCATAAAATAAGACTTTTATAATAGAAAATATTGTATTTTTTTACATTACATTGCAATATTTTGCAGCTTCATAATAAATATATATTACATACCATATCATTATCAAATATATAATTAATATTTTATATTGCACTGTGCATAAAACCTACTAGAAAAATATGGAACATAGCAGTGGCCACATAAGGGTGGAAATTATTATAAATGCCAAGAGCATTGAGAGGTAGAATGTGAAGTATTAACAAGAATAAAAAGAGTTTGGGACAGACTATATCTGATATTCCTTAAATGCATACCGTTGGCTATATGCCCATACTTGGTTTTTTCCAAAACCTCAGACTATGAAAAAAAATGAACAAGTTTGTGCCCATTGTGCCCACTGCGGCCAAATGGGTCTTTGAGGAGCTTTGAATGAATGAATGAAAAACCTTGCCCTTCCATAAAACTGCTTGAGATATTCCTAAAAATTACCCATTCTTTTCTTTTAGATCCTTTAATGAAGGAAAAAAAAAAGTAAGAGTCAAATAATGTCCCAATTTCAGCTTATGATTTTTCCATTTAAAAAAACAAAACAAACCCACAGTTTTTTTTAAATTAAAAAAAAAATTAAAAAAATTTTCCCAGTATATTGGAAAGAAGATGGGCAATGCTACCTTGACTAAAGAGGTGGAAAATTCCTGTGGCAACCAGGGATTAACGTTGAACACCTGCTTTGGAGCATGCACTGCAGAAAACTCAGTGACGCGTCTCACGGGACACAACCCCCCCCCAGCCTGACCTGCAGACCCCCCCACTTCGCTGCTGACACCAAACTGGGGGCACCTCCCAGAAACCCCATCATTCCCATGAAACATTTTTCGCTACTGAAGCGGATCAGAAGCAGCAGAAGCTGAAATCAATACCTGGCGCTCTTTTAATTAATAATTTTCTACAGTCACCAGGCAATTATAAGGACATTTTAAAGGAATGCAGTGGGACGTGATGATATTGGAAGTTCTTTCAATTCTGCTAATCTGTTTCAATTAAAACTCTAAATATTTTTTTATAGGTATGATGAGTTGATGTTTGCCACCCTCACACAGCCTGAGAGACACAAATAGATCCCCCAAATAACCCCAAGTACCTTTGATTTGGGTTGGTAACTCTTGGGGTCTCACACAGAAACAGTAGGGAGAAGGTATCAGTTTAGATCAAAAATGAGATTTTTTTTTTTTTCTTGTTATGAAAACCTGAAAAAATATCTGTTCTGATTGATCTGAAACATTGCAAAACAGGACAAGAGGACTTTTTTTCCCCCAGGCATATTTAATGTAAATAAATGAAAACACGGGCTGGTGTAATGCTGCTCTGGGTTCTGGGACTATGCAGCAAACATGGCTCATGGGACATTCACTCCTGAGCACACCAGGACTCAGCACCCCTGCTTTCCACAGAAACACGGCTGGAAATGCTCAGATCCATTGCTGGGCTGAGAAAGAAGATGTTATTGGTGTCTCCCATCAATGCTCTTCTGCTATGGTACAGCACAGGGGTCCCCTGGACCCACCAGTATCACCATCTTCCATCAATTTTCAGATAAATTTTCTTGGATCAGACAGTGATTTTTCTGCAGGATGTCAAAGAGGAGAAGCAGCAAAACAAACTCCATCACTTGCATGAGGTGTGAGATTTCAAGCAAACTGTAGAACCCATATTGTTTACTTGCCTACTAAGGATCCAAGCCCATTGAAGACTGTTCAGCTAATTAAATTGCCAAATTGGCTGAAAGTTCTGGCATGGAAATAAGAAAAATAATTTTCCATTCCCAAGACAGAGCATCTAACAGAGCACTGAGAAGAGAAGCTTTGAGAGGCTTAAGTTACCTCATCAGTCTCAGGGTGCTGCCTACGAAAACTTACTAAAAACCTATTTAAATGTCCACTTCTCAAACTATTTACTTGATCCAAATACATGCAGGGGAAGAGGATTAACCTCTAGGTGGGGGCAGAAACGTGCCACTCTCTCAGTGGAGGTTTAAGCTGTCACCTCCACCAGTCCACGAGGTCATTGTACAGATTGACCAAATATTTCTGTGGTACCAATCTATGCCACCTACTTAGGTAATTTTTAAAGAACAAAAATATCAGCCACTCCAAGACCATCATCTTCACTTCTACACATGCAGACTCATTTAAACACTTTCATTTTGGGCCCATTTCTATCAAACTATCAAGTTAAAAGAAGGGTGGCAAAATGCATAAATAAAGTAACAAAGACAAAATAAGGTATGGACAACTTTTTGTATGAGCAATCATTAAGTGGCCTAAACTCAGCCTGGAAGGAAGAGCATGACAGAAGTCTATAAACTCACAAATGACCTGAAGAAACTGCTCCAGGAATAATTGTTCCTGTCACTTCCAATAAGAGAGCAAAGTGGCACCAGATGGGAGGCAGAGCTGCAGCAGGGACAAGGAGGTCTCCTTCACAGACCATGTAGATAATCAGTGAAATCCCTTTCTGCAGGTTCCTGGGGATGCCAATATCAACATGGGGCTCGAAGAGAAATTGGATAAATGCATGGAAGATGAAATATTGAGAACTATAGCGTAGAGAGATATCTGACTTGAAGTCTCTCGGCTGCAGCTCCCCAGGGAGCACTCTACAGCAATAGGGCCACGTGTATTTTCACTTCTTCCTCTGTTATCTCCTACAGACACTGCTGAGGGCAGCACGTCAGGCCTGGTATTCCTTTATTGTCTTGTAAAGCAGTTGGTGTGGCTTTAGGTTTAGGCTTTAGGATCTGCTGCTGAGGAAGCGCTTCTCTTGCCACAAAAGTCTATTTGGTGATGCAAAATTATTATTTCCCTTTTGCTAATGATTATGTGTGTTGTGTGGTCAAAATGGAGCTCCTGCCTCTGAAGGTTTCTGTGCCCCAGTGATGTCCCCACAGGAGGCAGCAGTGGTTTAACGCTGCCTGCCAAGAGAGACCAGGGGAAACCATCAAAACATCTCTATTGCTTCTGCATATTGATGTCAGAACTCCACTAAACTAAACTGCACTAAAAGTGTTATGGACCAAAACAACTCAACCAGCAGAAGCCACCATGGATGTTAGTTCTTCCAAGACCTTCTCTCTTCTGCCTGGAGTGAGAGCAAAGGTGCATTCCCTGAAGTGCTCCTGTAACATCTCCTCTGAAGGCACATGAGCAACAGGAGACAATCACAGAATTATATGGCTTTGGAAGGGACCTCTCTCAGAAAATTCTTAGTTACCCTGACCCTCAGATTAACTCTGAAAGACATTGCCAAGTGGGAAGGGTAAAGCAGNGCACTAAAAGTGTTATGGACCAAAACAACTCAACCAGCAGAAGCCACCATGGATGTTAGTTCTTCCAAGACCTTCTCTCTTCTGCCTGGAGTGAGAGCAAAGGTGCATTCCCTGAAGTGCTCCTGTAACATCTCCTCTGAAGGCACACGAGCAACAGGAGACAATCACAGAATGATATGGCTTTGGAAGGGACCTCTCTCAGAAAATTCTTAGTTACCCTGACCCTCAGATTAACTCTGAAAGACATTGCCAAGTGGGAAGGGTAAAGCAGCAGAAGCAACTAAGAAATAAATATATATATATTAGTTACATATGAAATGGATTTACACTTGAAGGTAATTTTTACCTTTTATTCCAGGTCTTAAAAAAAGGGGGGGAGAAGTTAGAAGTATATTCTGTTGGTTTATTTCTAAAATTTTTATTTGCATTACTTTAAGCTCACTGTAACCTCTATTTTCAGAGTGCAAGGCACTACTTCATATTACAGCGACATAACCTCAGCTGTACCCTGCATGGCGTTACAACACACGGAGTCATATTCAAGGGTGAAATATTCCAGTGTCAAAACAAATTCTCTTTATGTAGTTTGTCAGGTCAGACACTTCTTCCCACTGGTGAAAGCCATCAGTCAGTACCAATAAAATTAGTCTAAGTGATCATACAATGGAGGGCTGTGGCCTTTTGTCACGGATAGCTAGAAGACCTCTGCCCCCTCCAGATGGTATTTAAAGAGACTTCTTCAACAATTCCATGGGTGAGTTAATTTCCACAGGCTTCAGAGCATTTTTAGCTTTTGCAGTCACTTCAACACATTCTTTTTTCCCCCTGCTCCTTAGCTGCAGACTATTAAATATATTACAATGGAAGCAATTTACACCTGCCTACTACAATATAAAGGCAAACAAAATAATGTACAGAAGACTACAAGATACAGGTCTGATTCTGCTCTCACACTGACCAGTGCATGGAGATGTAGTTTCTGTCATTGATGCCACATCACTGAACATTTATACTACCACAATCAAAACCAGAGCTAAGCCTAAAGCTCTGTTTTTATATTTATTTATTTTTTTACTTAATATGGGAGCATATTATTAAAAGACTTTGTAAAAAGGAAAACATTTCATCTTACGCCAACCCAGTTCCTAGATAGAATGAACTGGTATTCCGTGAATGAAATTCTACCTTTTGTCCAGGCAGCCTGAACACTAAATTTACTGCCTCCAAGATGTGGCAAATAAACCAAGGAGCCAGTTATTTCTGCATAGGAAAGTTCCACATTGAGCAAAGGAGGGATATCCAAGACAACAGCCACCTTAAAGCACACCACCAGGGGATTTCATTTACTTCTCACTGATTCTGCATTAATTTCACACATTTCATTTAATAGAGCCATTGCATTTCAAAAACAACACGTGGGATAAAAAACTCAGAGTGATAGAAACACTTAATTTCTTTCCATGCCCCACAAAAGCTTGTTACGCTCTAGGCAACCCCCAAAGACTAAGAATGTAACCCCATATCATTCCTCTTTGAAAACAAAGACATTAAAGAGCAAATTTTGCAGGTTTCAACCTGACAGTATCCAACCCTGCAATAAATAGAGAATGAATCCAGGTCCGATATGTACACATGTACTATTCAATAAAATAATGGCAACTCGTTAGTCAGGACAGGATCTGGGCTGTTATGAATTTGTAATCTGTCCCTAGGAAACCTTCCAGAATATATAGATGCTCTGCTGCAGGAATCCAGCTTGCCATGAAGTCGTCAGTGGTGAAATTATTTCAATCCAGAGCAATTTAAAGTAGTTATAAGTGACATATCCATCTTCCTGGTTCAACCCATTCTGAGAAGTAGTTAGGAAAACAGTTTATACCCATATGTACTTGGAAACAAAGTTTTTCAGAGATTAAACAGAAGAATCTCTGTGTTTCCATAGTCATTTTGTTGACTAATGCTTAGCAGCTCTGCTGAACGAGACAGCAATGTCAGCTTGCACTGACATAATTGCAGTGCAAAAGATCTAAATATTCCAATTCATTAAATAAATGATGAAAGGAAGTGGGGGGAAAAAAGGAGGATAAAGGACTTCAAGAATGAACAGAGAAAATATACCAAAAAACAGATTAACATGTCAACATTAGAGTCAGTGAACTTGATAAATCACAATTAAAGGCACCCAAAGAGCTCTGATAAATAACTTCTTGACATTACTGCAACAGCTGAGAGTCAGCCTCACTGACACAGACTGGTCTCCAGAAGGCCCCAGTTTTCACAGGAGGAGCCCTGTTCAGGTCTGTTTTATGCTTCACAGCAGCTATAACAAACTCAATTAGGATTTGGTAAATTATTTATTTACTTGCACCAGTAAATCATTATTAATCAAGAACTAAGGGGCACATGCTGAACAGCAGATAAAGGAAGAGATGTTTCTAGCAGTTTTCAGGTTTCCAGGGTGGCAGAAATTGGCAGAGCATGAGAATAACTGGGGGTTTGAACTGGAAGCCCCTCCTTGGACCAGTCCAGCCCCATCCTCACACTGGTTTCAGCTCACTTCATGTTAGTCCAGTTTCTCTCTAAAGGCAACGGGAGCAACAGGCACCTCTGGGTAGCTCATTTATCATTGCCATAGCTATACAAAACAGAAAATTAAATGTTCCTTTTGGCAATGCCTCTCATACTCCCCAATGACATTGTAAGTCTAGGTAAGTAGGTTTTTTTTTTTAGCTAAATTTATGCAGAATTAATCTTTTTCTCAGTTTGCATCAACTATATCAACGTCAAACCCTAGTGCTTCTAGAACTATATCCAGTGGAGGGAGCATCTTAGGCTGCACCAGATTTTTTTCATGAATATTTTTTTTTTTCCTGTCATAAACTAGGTTTCACACAACAGTTGGGGGTGGAACCACACAGATGACCACACACCAGGAGCCTGCTGTCTGCTCCTCTCATGTGAATAAAAACATACAGCTAAAATAAAGTTTCACCACTAAAAAAAAAAATAATTTAAACCCATTTTACCTTATGGTGAACTAAAATACTGGGTAGCAGGAAAAAAAAAATTAATTAATTTATTGACTGACACCAGAAGATAAATGGATTTAAATAAAACCAGCAAGTGTCTACAAAATCGTTCTGTGAAGGAGAGAGAAAAAAAAAGAAGAAAAGAACTGAGTATTGGAGAGAAAGCTGAAGCAGAGTAACCACATTCAAGACAATAAACCAATAAACTCTTTTGAAATTTGGTTAGGTCAGATGGTATTGCTGATCATGTTGCTTTTGTCACGTTGCTGTCACATTGTCTCCTGCCTTTATCAGATAATGAAAAACTTTGTAGTGAACACAGTAAATACAGTGAAAACTGTATTTACATAGCATGATGCTTATTATATTAGTAAAATTTCTTGACATAACATCCAGTGCCACTTTTATTAGATTCTGTATGTATATAGGCAGGAAAAACAGACAAGAGGCCTAACTGAATGATAACAAAAATGAAAAAAACAGTGGAAAAGTTATATCAAGAAAAATCAATGGCGTTTGTATGCATGTTGGAATAGGTATGTGTATCCTTCTCATTAAGGGGGAACATGGATAAGTCATACAACGAACCTTATATTTTGCCTGCAGCTCATTCCCCTTCTGTTATTGGGGTTTCAGCTTCTTTTAGGCAACCAGAACAATTGAGACTTGGGAAGGTTTAAGGAAGATGAAGAAATAGATGCTATTTCCTACCTCTTCTATTGAGAGCATCACCCCGACTGACCTTGTTTTAAACATAACCTGTGCTTTAATTATACACTGGGGTTTTTCAAAGAAAACCAGATTATTTTAAATGTATTTTAAACACTAAAGTATGCTGGTGCTGGGCAGACTATTCCCATTGCCTATTTTGATAGCACAAAAAAATAACTTTGCCAAGGTGCTAGTTAAATTTTAAAAACTAAATCAAGTTAGCTAGATCCATAAATACAATATAGTTGGGAGGAGATAAAATGTAAGTTATCACTGTTCAGAGCCTGGAGAGTATGAGATTACTACTTTTAAGATAAACACTATTTTTTAGGTCATGTTCACCTTGGAGAGAAAAAAACCCCAGAAATCTGGTATTCTTAAGCAGTCAGCCAGGAATCATAAGACTACATAAATTGCCCAGAAGCATGTACCTGTGTTATTAACAGTTCAGCTATTAAGTACAAGTAAAATAAATGTTCCCAGCATGTACCAAATGCTCACACACAGACTTGCAAGGGATTACCATGAACCTTCTGCTGCCAAACCACAGGGACAATCTGAAGCATCTGTAACACGTTTAATTCACTTACAGGACTCTGGGAGGGAAGGGGGATCTTTCTATTGTCAGGGACTTCTGAGAGCAGTGGCCCTGTCACTCAAACTGATGAAAGGGACATTAAGCCATGTCAGCACCATGAGTTGCCCTGATAACTTTGTTTTGGCTGCAGATGGACACCACAAACACAACAGAATTTAAAAGAAAAATCTAAAATATGCTTGTCTGACATCTTACTGCAGAAACTTTTTCCTCTCTCCTGGTGACACAGGGCAGGACTTTTCCCAGCCCCCTGCTCTCCCCCCCAGCCCTTGCCCCCTA
>JAHREE010150127.1:0-22987 GCA_033628505.1 Tringa tobata | reverse complement strand
TTCTGCCTTATTCAGCAAAGGATGCTGAGCTGGGGTCCTGCCCGTGCCGGAGCGGAATTTGGCTGGGGAGGAGGTGGGATTTCACATGTTCTATTCTCATGGGAGCTCTGCAGAAGGGAGTCACTACGGGGCCAAGGTTTTTGTCTGGACAGATGCTAGGAGACGGCGAGTAAACCATCCCCATCACATAACTCACAGGATTCCTGTGACAAGCTGGTGCCATTCCTGCTCCGTCCACAACGGGTGACACATCCCGGGGGGGGCTGCCCCTGCTTTGTCTCCAGCCATGAAATGACCCCTAAAACAGCATCTCCGTGTGAGTCCTTGCCACGATAGCCACGGAGGTGGCCCACGGTTGGCAGCACAAGGGAGGGGAAAGCTGAATGTTAATAAGCAGGACTTGGAAACAATCTCTCTCTCTGCAATCTACAGCTCTAGTTCATTACTTCTTTAGCTTCAATTAAAGTCCGTCCTTAATGGGGTTGGGCACAAGGCCACTTTAGCAGAGTTCTGTCACCAGCTCTGTATTTATAACTGTGATATCAAGTGCTCCACCCAAGACTGAAATCCCTTTCTATTTTGAGCCTCGCAAGAAGAGAAGGACAGAGTCCCTGCCCCAAAGAATTTACCATTTGAACAGGCTGCAAGAGAGGGAGAAGGGGACTCGGTGGAGACCAGCACTGTACCAGCGTGGGAGTCAGGTGGACATATGAGTGTGGTCTCCTCATCAAACACACGTTTGCTCCCTCAATTGCTGACCAAAAAAAGCGTTTCCATAAATTTGCAAGCCCAGAACATCGTTCAGAGCCATGTCCCTAAAGCACTGAAGTCAGGGGCATCCGTAAGCTTTTAATCATCTTTTTCTTTACCCCTTTGGTGTGTCAGTCCAGAGCTGACAGTGCGATCGTCCTTGCAATGTGCTGCTCTGTCAGCGTCAGAACTGCTGACCTCCCTCTCTAGTGATTGAAGTTCTCCCAGCACCTCATTACCAGCTCTCCCAGTTGTCTGTCCCGCATCAAAGGGGTTTCCTGAGGCTTTGACAACAATCTCCCTGCTTCCAAGGGAGAGCTGTTGCAAGCGGTTTTTTGGTATGAAGTGATTTACAGGAGCTGAAAGAAGATTTACCCATAGAAGGAAGAGGCTCCAATTTTGCACCCTACCATGCAGAGTGGAAGATGATGCCTACAGTCAACGGGGAAGAGAAGGCCTGGAGAAGTCAACGCTTTCAGCCTGAAGAACTGGCTCTCAGGAGATGCTCCATCAGGATGGTGATGCAGACATGGGCTCTATCGACACTTCAGAGGTGAGGGTAAGTGTGGGAGCTCTAATCCTGCTTGCAAAGATGGAAATGCTGCTACTGGTGTGAAGCTACTGGCTCTCCATGCTTTGGTGTGGGCTGATCAAGTTGTCCCATCTGAAGTACATCGATCGGACAACTATTTGTCCAGGATCTCGAGTGAGATGGAAGTTGATGCTGCTGCACCTCCTCAGAGCCTGGGCTTGCTGGAAATGCCCTCCTCGGCCTTGCACACAGACGTGGCAATCCCTCCTTCGACTGCCAAGACAATCACAGCCTTAGGAAGCAGCTGGAGGTGGGGAAAGCTGAGTGCCCAGACCCAAACCGGACTTCAGGGTGTTTGCAAAACAGTGAACGTGCACAGACCTGTCCGCACCGTGACAGATTTTCATCGTTGCTGTTCATCTTCCAGCACAAATTCTCAAGGAACGAAGCGAGCCCTGATTTCCCAGCGCTGAAAATGCCTGGAGGCATCACATCCAGAGCCATTTCCCTCACTGGAAGATTTTTTTTTCCATCTGATGTGCCCCTTGTAACAGCCGCTGCGGTGCAGAGAGGAAAACGTGCACAAGCACGTGTGCACGGTGGGGCCTGTGTGCGTGCACAAGCCCACCCGAGCACGTCCGTAGCCCAAATAGCCACGGCAAGGGGAAACTGTGCCCTTCACACCCTGCATTGAAGGCCATCCCACATGGCGTGCTGCTCTGCAAAACCCAGGAGGGCTGCGCACCGCATCTGTCTAACTCCTGGTGAGCGGTGCTTCAGGCAGCTGTTGGAGGCAGGTAATTAAAGATGGTCTCCAAATCCATAAATCAAAGCGAGAAAGACCTTGAAAAGAGGGACAAAAGGAAGAAAAAGGGACTTTAAAATACGTCAGATAGGTTCTTCCCAGGCACAATTGTGTTTCGGAAACAGCCTGCTGAGACCCTGCAAGTTACTCGGGCATCCAGGTGGGGGGAGGCATTTAATGTCTAGGTGTTCCTGTGGCTTCGAGTGCTCTGCTGTGAAATCGAAGCCCTTCTCTCCCGCCCGGGCTGCCAGGGAGAAAGCAGATGATGGTAGTTCCCCAAGGAGAAGCTGTCGAGCTGAGGGGACGTGACTGGCTGGGAAAAAACGCCAAGGGAGAGCAGCAGGGAGATTTTTCTCCACAGTCCGGGTGCGCAAGGAGAAAGCTTAACCAGTAACAGAGCTCCATTAACGCCTCCCCCCCTGAGCATTAACATTTTATCAGCATCAGTAAAGTCACAGAATAGTGTCAGAGGAGAGATACCCCATTTCACAGCAAAGGAGAAACCGAGGCACGAGAGGGCAAAGGCCCATATATATGAAAATATTTCCTAACACACATCACAAGTGGACGCACATCTGCGTGGGGGACCTGGGCAGGCTGGAGAGGTGGGCACAAGGCAACCTCCTGAGGTTCAACCAGGCCAAGTGCAAGGTCCTGCACCTGGGTCATGGCAACCCCAGGCACAAATCCAGGCTGGGTGGAGAATGGATGGAGAACAGCCCAGAGGAGAGGGACTTGAGGGCGATGGTGGATGAGAAGCTCGACATGACCCAGCAATGAGTGCTTGCAGCCCACAAAGACCCCTCCATCCTGTGCTGCTTCTCCAGCATCGTGGCCAGCAGTGACACTAATTCCTGTCCTTTCTAATGGTTAATCTCTTTTAACCCAGAGGCTTTAACCCACCAGAAGGACACCTGAGAGCATCTGAAGTCCTAGAAGTGGGATGCTCGCTGCCTGGAGATGGGGTGAGGTGGCTCAGAAGCAGGATGCCTGTTTTTTAGCAGCACCGTTTAATTGAAGACTGGGATTTTCAGCATCTTTGTGTCTCAGCTTCCCCGTTTNCCCATTTCACAGCAAAGGAGAAACCGAGGCACGAGAGGGCAAAGGCCCATATATATGAAAATATTTCCTAACACACATCACAAGTGGCTGCACATCTGCGTGGGGGACCTGGGCAGGCTGGAGAGGTGGGCACAAGGCAACCTCCTGAGGTTCAACCAGGCCAAGTGCAAGGTCCTGCACCTGGGTCACGGCAACCCCAGGCACAAATCCAGGCTGGGTGGAGAATGGATGGAGAACAGCCCCGAGGAGAAGGACTTGGGGGTGATGGTGGATGAGAAGCTCGACATGACCCAGCAATGAGTGCTTGCAGCCCACAAAGACCCCTCCATCCTGTGCTGCTTCTCCAGCATTGTGGCCAGCAGTGACACTAATTCCTGTCCTTTCTAATGGTTAATCTCTTTTAACCCAGAGGCTTTAACCCACCAGAACAACACCTGAGAGCATCTGAAGTCCTAGAAGTGGGATGCTCGCTGCCTGGAGATGGGGTGAGGTGGCTCAGAAGCAGGATGCCTGTTTTTTAGCAGCACCGTTTAATTGAAGACTGGGATTTTCAGCATCTTTGTGTCTCAGCTTCCCCGTTTATGAGAAACAGGCTACTGCATCCAACTGCTCACTCAGAGATGACAGAGAAGGGAGATTCATACATAAGTACTGTTTGCAAACTAGCATGTGTTTCTTTTCTGGGTAGACACCCAGACAAAGCTTCATAATTCTGCTTTAGGCTAAAATCAGCTCTCTTTTTGGTCGTTTCAGCTGAGCAACTTTTGCCCCGTGACATGTAAAGTATAGAGGGGTAGCAGAGGTTCGAGTTCCAAGAATGAGGATGAACGTGAAGAAGACACCAAGTTCTGAGCAGCTGGAGGTTAGATGAGGCCGTTTTAAAAATAAAAGCTCCTGCCAGGCTGCGCATCAGGCAGGGTGGTGTGTGGGCCTTTTTTGGGGAGAGATTCTGTGGAGTCTAGCTGGAACTAAAGTAGAATTCTTAATGAAACAGAAGTGCAGCGCTCTAAATTTAGAGGGACCATTAATGCTTCTAGAAGCGCGTGTATCTGTAGCCACGGAGTGTCTGAAATTTCATTCACAGTGTTTGCTCCCATCAGGCCAAATCTGAAGCCAGGGGCAAAAATCCCACTGATTTCAACAAACCCAGTGCTCGGCTCAGTTTTCCTGTCCCTCTCCACCTTTGGTTGCTCATGGGGTAGAAGGCTACGTCTAATGAGACAGTCGGCAGTTGTGGGCACTTGTAATTCCCTTTTATGCTTTAGCCTTTCGGCAGCAAAGAAGAAAAGTCAGGGCTTGCACAGGAGCTGGTTGAGCCAGGCAGCAAAATAAAGAGCAGGCCAAGTAGCTGAAATCCAAAGGAGATATCTGTCTTTTCCATATCAGATCTGTTAGCCTAATACTCTGTGTTTGTGTTGCAAAACAGGCTCCTCTATTGCACTCCAGCTGCATTTACATCAGATGTGCCATCTATCAAATAATAATAATACAGAGAGGAACTGTGACTTGTCTGGTAAATGGCTTTCTGCTTGCAACGCGCCGATCTCCGTGGGATGGGAATGGATGAGATCTGGGGATTGCAGGCAGCGCTGCGCTCTGACGGTTATACATGAGGGATCTTCCTATCAAACCCACGCTGCAATTTATTGTTTAGTCAAAAGAAACCACCACTTGATTTATAAATATTTCACCTGGGAAGAACGTTCACTCTAAAACCAAGCACGCAGACACGCTTTCCAGTGCCAAAGGGTGATCAAAGGGGATCGTCCAAATGGATGGTAGGGATTCAAGAGCTGCAGCTCCTCCACAAGAAATCCCACCAAAATCAAACACGAATAGAACCTATGCTTTTTCATGGGATCATTAAGACCTGATAATCTCCCGTTTATTCTCTATTACAATTTAGCACGTTATGTGTTGAGCTGGGGTTAAAAACTGGTATTGGTTGTTCTGTATAGGATCAAGAGAGGTGCATTTCTTTCCGTGCTAAAGAACAAATTACAAACTCACCTGTCCTGCCAAATTCTCCTTCCCCATAAGGTCAAGAGACTCTCACTGATGCACTAATAAAACAAACCCCCATCTCCCCTCCATCACTGCTGGGTTTGTCTGTTAGAGACACCTCTTTCTGCCAACAGCCTCCCTCTATTTTTACCGATCAAATGCTTTCACACCCCAGCTTCCATGTGCGTGCCCACTTCACGCGTTGTTCACACCTAGTTTACTCTTCACACTTCCCAAGGGCCCTGCAGATAGGGGTGCAAGGATTCCTCCTCTGACAGCCATGTGCTCCGATAGGGAGGGGGAAAACAAATAGGAACCAGGGTTGCTGTCAGCACTTAGGGCTACGGAGGGGGGACAGGAGAAGAAAGGGGCAGGGGATGTGTCTTCACTCCTTCACAGGGGCTGTCCAGTTCCTCCCTTCTCTTTTTGTAAACAGTTTGGAGTTAAAGCCATATAAGAAAGTCCTCAAATTAAGGGCGGGCATCTTTGTTGTTTGATGATCAGAGGGCTGGAGTATCTCTTCTATGAGGACAGGCTGAGAGAGTTGGGGGGTTCAGCCTGGAGAAAAGAAGGCTCCAGGGAGACCTTAGAGCCCCTTCCAGTCCCTCAAGGGGCTCCAGGAAAGCTGGGAGGGACTCTGGATCAGGGAAGGGAGCCATAGGATGAGGAGAAAGGGTTTGACACTGAAAGAGGGGAGATTGGGATGAGATGTGGGGAAGACCTTCTTTGCTGTGAAGGTGGTGAGAGCCTGGCCCAGGTTGCCCCGAGAAGCTGTGGCTGCCCCATCCCTGGAGGGGTTCAAGGGCAGGTTGGAGGGGGCTTGGAGCAACCTGGGCTGGTGGGAGGTGTCCCTGCCCAGGGCAGGGGGGTGGATGATCTTTAAGGTCCCTTCCAACTCTAAGTGTTCTATGATTCTATTTCATCCGAGCTGTTAACTTTCCTGCAATTTTCCACGTGCAACAACAGCAGGAGCAGAACCTTCCAGCAAGGGGTCAACTTGACTGCTGACATGTGAGCAACCACCTGAGGACGCTTAAGGCTCACAGTCCCAAACTAATGATGTAATTACTGAACAAACTTTCCTGCATCGTCAGACGTGCTGAAGATTCACCGTGTAGTCACTGGGATCACGGGGGGCCAGGCTGTGTCAGCTCATCCCAGAGTCTTTAGGACATAACTTCACTCCTGTCCTTCACCAGTTGCTCTGACTTCAGTAAAACATGTTCAAAGTGTGACTGCTAACCCAAGTGTAGTCTTGGAAATATTCCCAAAGCATCCATCTCAGTGACAATTAGGTAAGAAATATGAATCCCCTTGATATCAGTTTAGAGTTTTTTCCAGTAACTTCCTACTCAATCTTTGGGACGTGCTTTATTTAAAGAAAGAGGACCACAGATTTAATTGGGATGGAAATAAATGTATATGCCAAAATAATTTGACTTTAAAGAATGATCCTAGTATTTGAAGCCTATCACTTTTCCCCTCCCACCTCAGCTATTAATAGCGTAGGTGCCAAAGAAACGAGATGCTTCCCCTGGGATGAACCATGTTAAGGGAGGGTTGGCCGACCTGCACCCTGTACGTCGGGCTCTTGAAGGGTATCTGGGCGCCTGCATATCAGAACATTGTGTACAAATGCTTTGCTGAATCCAGCCTGGCTGTGATTGACCACCGCTAAGAATAAACGCTTCCTAAAAATAAACCTGGACTTTCCTGGCCTCCTTTCTTCCTTTCTTTTCTTTCTCTGTTTGTTTTCTTTCTCTCTTTCCTTCCATTTACCTATCTACCTGTCTTCTTTTCTGTGCTTAGTGCAGACTGAATATTCCAACAGACCTCTCCTTTTCAGCATTATCAGGCTGGGGCCCTCCCAGCACACAAGATCACCTACAGCAAAGTTCAGTTCAATGACTAAAATTACTGACACAAGAATAAAACGTTTACGAGCCAGTCCTCTGTCTCGCAATCATTTTACAAAGGTTATCATTTCATCCTTGTAACAATCAGTAGACTATGCAAGAAGTGAATCATTGACTTGATTTGGATCAGGAAAATGCTGCTTCTTTATGTCAGAATTACAACAGGATTAATTTAGAACCTATTTTCAATCGAAAAACAAATAAAAAACCTAATGGCTCAGAGACTACAGGATACTTTCAGGTAGGTGATGGACAACTACCATAATAGCATGAAGTACGACAGCATAAAGTGCTTTCCTTATTGTTACTTCAAGCCAGACATCTCTACATCCCTCACTCCCCCTGAAAAGAATGCTAAGATTGGAACAAAAGGCATGAGAAATTTATAAGACTGTCGTTTCTTGAACTCCTGCTTCCCATTATTCCTAAGGGAAAGCAGGGAACCAGTCCTTCACCTGTCAAAAACCAGGGTTGATAGTTCTTTCCTCTGCCCCGGAGAGGGGGGACAAAACTCTCAGCTGTGACTGGTCATTTTGGAAACCCAGTTTGGTGTGTCTCAAGAGAACCCGATTTTCCTAAGGCATCAGAGCAGCCTTTCCTAGTTCACTAGAGCATGAATCTCACTCATAATTATTGAGCCCTTTCTGTATTCAGATTCCACTCTCCCTCATGCAGAGCGACATCAGTTTAAGTGTTCTCATCTTGTTTTTTTCCTTTTCCCCACAATTCAACTCTTTCACATTAGCAGTGATGGGGGGGAACCCTCTCTGAAATGTATTATTTCATTGAATGTTTCCAACCAGGCTACATCCTTCATGGCCTTTATTTGGATCAATCATGTTAAAAGCTGATGTTGCATTATTTAATCTTTGACAGGCCTAGAATTAAGATGCAGGTTTATTCACTTACAGAAAATGTCAGACTAGAATTAGATGATCACTTTAGGGATTCAACCTAACTACTAAGATAGCTGCTTTTTCAAGCAGAAAAATGTTAATATTCTTGCCATATTTTCCCCTGGGTTCTAGGGGCACAAGAATGGGATTTATTAGAACCAGGGGTAAGTTCGTGGAAAAATTATCCTGTTCTTTTCTTCAGTGCAAACAACCTCTAAGTGAATATTCAGTACCGAATTGCACTGTCCCGGGTTTGAGACTAACATAATAGAAAGCACCCTGGATGGCGTACACCGCACAGGAATTTTAAGGACTTATGCCCAAGGGCAAGTCAGATTGTCTGCTGCAGACTACAGTCTGCTCTGGCTTCAGACAGTTCCATAAAGCTACAGCTGATTTACAATAACCTCGGTGTTTCCTCCTGCCACTTCAGTTTCCCACATACAAAGCACAGTGCTCTTAAAGCTCAGGTACCAAAAGGATAGGAATTCAACTCCGAGGAGACAGATATTTCATGGGGGAGCCCAGGATACCAAGTAAACTTTCTTCCTCTTCATACACTCGCCAGGACCAGGGAAGAATTACGCCGTATCCTCAAATGCCATTTAAACATCTCAATCATTAAAAAAAAAAAAAAGCAACTCTCTCTCTCATGGCCCTGCAGTGTGCTGAATTTCCACTTTATGGGATGAAATACCCAGCCACTGAAGTTTTCATTACCTTCTGCATTGCATACCAGATTAATGTGTCCAAGAAGCACAACACCCCTCAGGGAGTGGGAGCTGTGATGGGAATGACAACAATTCTCCAGGGGTCCCATCACCTCATTTTTAGCTGGGTTTGAACAATCTGGCTGCTGCTTACTTATTCTCACAGAATTATGGAATCACAGCATGGAAGGGACCTCTGGAGATCGTCTCATCCAAGCCCCAAAGCAGGGTCACCCAGAGCAGGTCACAAAGGAATGTGTCCAGGTGGGTGTGAATCTCTCCAGAGGAGACCCCACACTCTCTCTGGGCAGCCTCTTCTGCCACCCTCACAGTAAAGAAGTTTTTCCTCATGTTGGAGTGGAATTTCCCGTGTTCCAGTTTGTGCCCATTGCCCCTTCTCCTTTCACTGGGCACCACTGAAAAGAGTCTGGCCCCATCCTCTTGCCACCCACCCTTTAGCTATTGCTCAGCATCGATGAGGTCCCCTCTGAGTCTACTCTTCTCCAGCTGAACAGCCCCAGGTCCCTCAGCCTTTCCTCAGCAGAGAGATGCTCCAGTCCCTGAGCATCTTCATAGCCTCTGCTGTCCCCTCTCCACCAGTTCCCTGTCCTTCTGGAACTGGGGAGCCCAGAACTGGTCCCAGTGCTCCAGATGGGGCCTCCCCAGGGCAGAGCAGAGGGGAAGGATGACCTCCCTCCACCTGCTGGTCACGCTCTCTGTTCTCCTGAGGATGCCTTCCATAAGGACCGATGTGCTCTGGTGACGAGCGGGTTAAAAAATCTATGGATTTTTCTGCTCTGTAGCTGAGTTCCCCCCCAATCAAAGCAACAGCCTGTTTTTCAGCATGGATCTTATCTTCCCACTCGAGAGGTCACAGATTGCCAGCCTTGTTTTAATGAGCTGTGTCCTGCGAATTTCACAGTCACTTCAAGTCTAATAAGGGAACCCACAGGGGTAGTGTTTTCAATTTGCTCCTCTTTCCTGGCGAGTTCCTACCATACATCACACCGAGCAGCTCACAGCTGGTGGAAAAGAAAAGAATTAGCTTGTATTCCCTATACGGGGCTTTTATAATTCAATATTTATTAAGATTGGGGTCCTCTCATTTGAAAGGCCAAACAGTTTGTTTTACCGTGTGTGGGATATATTACGTTAATATAGTGAACAACTGCTTCCAAGAACTAATTTAGTGATGGTGCTGAAAAGCCCTGCACTATAGAAATATTATGAACAACTAAGAATCCTTAATACTTTGTCTCACCGAGCCTCGTGCATACAAATTAAGCATAATTGGAATCCCTCTTCCCACCACCAGAACTAAGGGCTACTTTACAACTGAAATGACACCTAAACGTCTAATTTTAATTTCAAATTCCCTCTATAAAAGCACAGCCTGATTGTTTTCCCCCTTCTAAGGAAGTCTTATGAAAAATGAGCAAATCTAAGCTTTACTTAAATATATATGAATGAACACAGCTATCAGCTGAAGACCATTGCAAAGCAGAGCTCCTTGAATATTCATTAATTCTTCCAGACATCTCATATTCCCTTGTACACACAGTAGCGAAATCCTATTGCTCAGTAAATAATACCACTGTCCCTTGAGAAATTCAGAGATCTGTTTTCAACTTTCCACCTAAAAAAAAGTGGGAAATATTCCATTATTTTGGAATATAGAATGTATCAATCTTCATGTTCATACAGAAAATTTTATTGGAGATGCTTTCTCCTGGCATTTGGAGATTGGGTTGCTGTATTGAACAGAATTAAAGTATTTAATTTTAGTGAGATCTGGCATCAGCTTATGCTACTCTACTGTCCATTAGTGTCAGAAATGAGCTATGTATCTATTTCCAATAACTGTTTGTATAAATATGTTTGTATACAGAGTAATACAGATTATAAATTCAATGTCAGACACTTCAGCGTGAAACATGCCCCGTGAGTCACCAAAAAGATGGAGAGAATTTTCCCTCTTTGAGGCAAGGATTTGTTAATTAACCAGTAAAGCACAGGAGACAACACATGATCTAGGAGTGAAAGAAGGTTTCTGTTAATTGGTAGGAACCTCCCAAATAAAGAGGAGCTAATGGAGGTGTTTCTTCATCAGTCTCATAAATATTCCTGATTTGGATGTCGCTGTGAATAGTTCCTTTCCTTGCTTTTCTGCTTAAACTGTTTGAGTTAATGCAATTTTTCAGTTAAATGAGTAACAACAAGAGATTCCTCATCAAAGGGTGTGGCAAATATGTTAAGCGTGGCTGGAAAACCTCAACCTGTGTCTCTCCATCATACCCAAAGGCTAATTTTTTTGCACGAAACAGAAAGAGTCCCAGCCACACAAGAAGTAGGAGGCGCCAAAGGGATTTCCAGGGACCAGGGACACTTTCTGGTGTCCCCCAAGATAGTGAGGAACACGCTTAGACCCTGCAGGCTCATTTTCCTCTGCCCACTCTATAATTCCCATCAGCTCAAGGAGACATTATTAACCTTAAACCCAGTTTTAATTTTCCATGTCCTGCTGGCAAACCTCAAAATGTCAAGAAAGAAAATTCCCCCTTGTGTTTCTGGGATGACAGTTCCTATTGTCTGGAGAGTGGGAGAGGAACCGAGCGTGGAAAACAAAGAAAAACAGTTTTACCTACTCTACAGTTAATAAAAACTAAATGTCAAACAGGACAAGAAAAACTGATGTGGTAACATACAGAGGACAGGATCCACGAGAGACTGGGAGTAATGAAAAGGTCAGGGGAGCCTATAAATAAAGCCTGACACAGACACAATCTGGGGAGGCAGAAAGCTTGTCAGGAGAGTACACCCGCTCTGGCAATTTAATGAATAAGTTTTATGTAAATGGAACAATTGCTATTCCAGGTACAGAGACAGTCCTTACTCTGAACACTACCTACAGCCCACCTCAACCATCAGACAAGGCACCAGCTTTGTGTGGGCTGGGCAGTGTGGGGACACGGCCCCGCTGTGGGGAGGGAGAGCCAGTCCCTCCTCTGTCAGGCTGCCCCACAGAAACCGTTGGTTTTCTCGGGGATTTGGGCTGCAGACCCCACCTTCCCCACGTAAAAGCATGTGGGGCTGAGGGTTCTGAAGGTCAGAAATGTCCCATCTTAGAGTTCAAATGATCATCTGGCGTTTGGCTTCACTCTGCTCTCTTTGGGTCTCCCCTCCAATTTGGTCCCCCCTTTCTGGCCACACTTTTTACTGGATGAGCCTGGTTCTTACCCCCGTCAGTGACCATGCTGATGAGAGGGAAATCGCAGGGAAAATGACCTTTTTTTTAGGGATGACCCCTTCTTTTAAGGGCCATACAATGCCCTGTGACTGTCCCACACGCTGTTTCTTTCATGAGCCCAGGACAAGAAACAGCTCCTGCCTCAATGAAACCACAGCCATAAAACCCCAACTCAAAAAAAACCCAACCAGCTTAGAACTCGGGACGTGTTCCTGGGCTTTCCTGAACCAGAGCCCAAACGGAGATGACAAAGCAACATGTGTAAGGACTGAATTTTTTGGGGGGGTCGGAGGGATAAACCACGAGTTCTCCAAGTCCCATTGCCTCGGCCATCAATTATGCCACCACCTTCAATATTGCACGTAACAGAGCCCAGCACTTCGTTCGGGGCTGGCTGTGCATTTACACCAGTTTGGACCAGTCATTCACCCAGTTTGCTCTTATGATTGCCCAGTAGGTGTGCTGAGGAGGAGCTGCGGGACTCGGCCCCGCTGGGCAGACGCAACGGAGGAGTCCCACACCCGGGGGCTTGCTTGAAAAAAAAAACAAAGGTAGGAAAAAAAAAATAAATAGGGAGGGGAAGCATAGAATCATAGAATGGTCAGAGTTGGAAGGGACCTTAAAGATCATCTAGTTCCAACCCCCCTGCCATGATGGGCAGGGACACCTCCCACTAGAGCAGGTTGCTCAAAGCCCCATCCAGCCTGGCCTTGAAGCAGAGGGCAGGGAGACGGCCGTGATTCAATAAAACCTGACATTGTGAAATCAAACGTGAAAAATAAAAAAAATAAAAAAAATTAAAAAATCATCTTTTCTCTGCGGTTGGAGAGGATGCTGGCGCCGGGAAGGACAAACCCCTTTGGTGGGTCCACGGGGCGGTGACTCCCTGCTGGCACCTGGCATCTGCCTCCTCCTTCTATTCTGGGGCGGCGGGGACACAGCTGAGCGCCGGCCCCGCTGGAGGGAGGCAGATGGGGCGTGAATCCCAGCAGCGATTGTGCCGCTCGTTTGTTTGGCATAAAAACGAGGGACACGGGATGGAACAACCCGGAACAAACACGGGGAGGGAGCGGGTGTGTGTGTGTGTGTGTGTGTGTGTGTGAATGCTGAATAGCTTTCACCGTCATTAATTTCCCTGTTACTGCGAGGTTTTCGTCTCGTTCGGGGATAAATCTGCATAAACATGGAGGGTTAGAGTTGTCATCCTGATTCTCGTCGGGTGTTTTAGCTGACAGGATCCTCTATTCCTGGGATTTCCTCTGGTGCGTTTCTCAGACTTTTTGGGCAATGGGAACAGACATTTTGGTTCCTCTGCTTCAGCTGCGCGCAAGGAGGTGTGCGAGCTACGGGGTATTTGGGTAACGAAGGTACAAAGGGGGAGGCATTTGCTCCCTTTATGGGATAAAACCACAGATTCATAGATTATTATTTTTTTTAAACCTTTGGCTTTGTCTGCATTTAGTTTGATGAGCTCTAACTCCACGCAGGTTTTGAGGACCACGGTAAAATGAAAAAAAGAACCTATTTTAAGATTTGGGTTTTCTGACCCAAAAGCCTTCACTGACCAGGAGAGTTTCTCAACCTCGCCCGTGGCTGCTGCCGGCGCAGACCATAAAACCACAATTTCCTTCAACCTGATGAAAAGCCCCTTAAGGGAAAATATATTGAAAGAGGGACGGGTCAAAAATACGATGCATTTGCACTCAGAAAACGCCGGCTAGTGTTTGTGTTGCTGAATTTGCACGTCGTAACTGCAAAAAGCATGAAATCCTCACAATATTCCCACAATGGCCTTGTGCTGAATGAGGAGCTTTACGAATATTTCAATTTCAAGATGAGGCTTGAAAGAATGGAGTTGTTTCCATTTTGAATCACCCTTCCTTAAATAACTTGCCCTATTTGGTGCTAATTTAGACTCAAACCCAAAAGCCACTCCAGGTGCCCAGGGTGAAGATGGGACCTCAGGAGCTGGAACCACCTCACTGTCCCTCCAGCTTTTGCTCTGAATAGACCGACCACGGCTTCGTTCAGGGGTCGCTGAGCTCTCACCATCCTCCTTGGCAAACAAACCCCTATTTAGGCAGCTCAGCCGAGGCATTTCCCCTCCTCCTCCTCCTCGCCCACTGTTATTTACAGTATTTGAGTGTTAATTGAAAGGCTCAGCTTTTTCTGCTTTACACCTGCCCCCCCGCCCTCTGTCAGGCAAAAAGCCAGGTTTGTTCTCCCAGGGCTGGAGATACCGAGAGAGTAAGAAATAATACTCTGCTGCACTCATTATCTCATTTCTAATTACAGGTAAGGAGAGGTCATTCATTTTCTTCTCTGTCCCTACGTAGAGATGCCTCAAATACTTTGTGAATAAAAGCAAAGCCTTCCAACCTTTTCACCACTTCGTGTCCTGGTCCTGATCTCACTAAACCAACCAAAATATAGCATTAATTCTGAGGAGTTACTCCTGATTTTACAGGCTATTTTTTCCCTCATTCAGCTCACCTCACTGAGCTAAGTGCTGGTTTTGCTCACACCAGTGACCTTCAGCCCTCGCCAAACGGGTGGCATCACTGAAGTCACTCTAGAATTGTGTTGATATCAGCAGATGAAACACAGGCTTCAGTGGGGCTTTAGTTGGGTTTTACTTGGGAAGTAGCTGCACGTTTGTGCTCCCAGGTTCTAGCTCCAGCAGGATGCCCAGATGCTGCTGTAGGGCAAATAACAAACCTCCTCCAACAAAACTGCAGAATTAGGCTTGACTTTTCAGTACTTATCAGCACTTTGAGTAGTTATCGCTGTTTCACTGGCCTGGGAATGGAAACTGCTGCCACTTTTATGCAAGGATTGAAAGCTTGCCCGGTTTCCCTGTGACTTAATTAAGCATCATCTCCATCATCCACCAAACTGCTGCTTAACGCATGCTGGCAACGTGCCCCCTATATCGCAGCAGATACGGCTGGCAACGCACGGAGCTTATCGTGGGGTATTAATTACTTGAGCATAAATAACATTCCCTCTTATCTCAGCTTCACGATCCGCTATTTCTGATGGAAATATATTCATAATAACAGGTGAGAGAAAACAGCGAGGGGGCAAATTCAAGCCGAACAAATGAGTGACAGGTCTGGAAATGAGTGAAAGTTAAAGCCAGGCAAATTAAAATGGAAAGTAAAGGTACGTTTCCAACAGTCATGTTGATTAACCAAGTACCAAGGGAAAAGCTGGATTTTCCTTCTCTAGATACCTTCAGAACAGCCTAAGAAACATACTTCAGCTAAAAGGAATAGTCTTAATAAACATCAGTATGGGAACTCAAGAGCAGAAGGACACAAGGCCAGCCTGGCCACACACGAGCACCAGTGACACGGCACAAGAACCACACGGTGACAAAGCCAGGCCTTGGGAACAAGGAACACACTAAAATGACTCAGTTTGCGGGGCTGCCTCCCACTCCAGTCCCCAAACCCTCAAACAAAACCCAGCGGAATGACAAAGCCTTTGCTGTGAGCAATTCTCCTTCCCTGCCTCCATCCACAGCTCATTAACTCTCCTGCCTTGGAGCTGGTGTTTCCCAACTCTCCTGTCACAGGGAGGAAAACCAAGAAGAAGAAAAAGTAGCTTTTGTTTGCTCAACAACTCTCATTAATGATTGCAGGACAGGAACAGACAGCTGAAATTAAATCCCTTCCATGCCTGTGGGCTGCTGGGGGTTACACCGGGTGTCTGTGGAAGTTTGTGGAGGGGTGTTTGTGAATAACTGGGTACACTCTGGGGCAGGTGTGGGGCAGGAGGTGTTCTATGGGCACAGACACTGACACACGTGACGCTGCTGTGGACGGATGCTGAGGTGAATTTTGCTTATCACTGATACATTTATAAGGCGGATGTAATTATTCAGTGTTTTGAATATGTATTTTTAGCTTGTTTACTGGGTCCATTATATAAATATGAATGGTTATTTGTGCACGAATAGTGTGTTTACAGGCTATAAATGCTTCTTGTGGAGTATTAGCTAATATTTTTGAAAGGGTGGAGGCTGATGAGTGTGTAGTATATATTGGATATTTACGTGGGTGGACACATCTATATGAGCTGTTTCAACTCACATAAAGAGATGCAGACTTGTATTTAAATGTTCATTACACCAGAGAGCGGGTCTGTTACACTTTTATTCCCATGGTTTATTGTCCTGCACATGCTTGCAGAACGGCAGGGAAACTGTTATAATTCTCAGAGGTGACAATTCTGGAAGAGGTCCTCTCCTTTACTTGCAGAGAAATTCAATACTCCCACTTAATTAAATCTCTCTTTGGGATACAGTTCAGGAAGGAAGAACACAGGACAGTCCTGGGGTCTTCCTGAAACACTTTAGAAAGGGCAGGGCTTGCATCACCAAACCCCACAGAACTGATTACCACGCTACACAACATGAAAATAAGATTTCCAGTCTTTTATCTATCTTTTATATATCAAATGCAAAGTGCACTCAACGCTGGAGGATATCGTCCTCCAGATCTGCTCCACTTATTAAAAAGCACAGGAGGATGTTTCTCCTGTTCCACAGAATGCAGGGAAGTTCTTTTGCTCACACTGGCGCTGTTTGAAGCATCGATTCAACAAGGCACTCGGGCACATTTGCAGATTTCAAACACAGAAACAGTCTGTGAAGCCACCAGAGAACAAGCTGCTGAAGGGCCTTGCTCAAGAGGGGAGAAAGTCAGTCCTTGTCTCCCTTCCCACGGATGGAAACAGATTTGTGCCCCGCCACACGACGCACCCTTCATGAATTCCGAGGAATTCCTAACGTGCAACAACAGAAATTCCTGACATGCAGGATGTAGGATTGCTCAGACTTGATAGTGTTAGGAAAAATAGGTTTTGTGTGATAGAATCTCGAGGGCAATGAGCAGATGCAATAACTTTGGGGGTGTTTGAAGATGGCCAGATTCTTCCTAGAAGCCAGGAAGGAGAAGAAAGGCACAGAGGCAATTTAGTGCCATTTTCCAGGATCTTTCTCTCTCTCTGGCATCACGACAGGGATCCAGCAAACCCTCTCTCCTGTCGAATTTTTCTGGCCAAGTCAGCTCCCTGGGCTCTAACGCCTCTCTGAGGGGCTGAAATTGCCTCTAACTTGCTCAGCTCAGCTACAGTTTTACTTCCCATTACTATCCCCTACATTAGGAGTTCACTTCAGCTGCAGAACAAAAAAATTGTGACAAAGAGTTTGGACATGTAATTATTTTGCAGAGGTAGGGGGAGAAGCGAGGGCCTCAGAAAAAGAACAAACCCTTCTGAAAAACCTCCCCCATTTTTCTCCCTGTTTTCTTCCCTCTGCTCCTCTGAGGCTCTGTACAGAGAAAGAGGAAGCGGAGTAGAAAAACTAAAAGGAGAGCTTTTTGAAAAATACCACTCTCTCCAAGTCTGTGAGATGCTTTCTAGAACTGACGAGCACTTCAAATGAAGTTACTTCACTCTGCAACTTAGTGTAGAACATAATGGTAATTCCTATATCCTGGAGGCCAAGCTGGCTGCTGGCTCTGAACGTGGCATTAAGTACAACAGAGTCATGTCATGTCCATTTTTCCACCCTCCTCAAAAAGAAATACATTTTTTTTTTGGTATTTTTTATCTACACTATAACGTCAGGTCTCTAATTAAGTAATATCTCTGACCCCTGTAGATAGCATTCTCTTTGTTTACATGCCAATAAGACCGTTGCTTTCTATTTCCAGATTATCTTCTCTTTGTATTAATATCAAGAGGCAAACCCATATTAAAAATCCCTAGTGTGCAGCTCAGTCCATCCCTATTACAGCGAATATTTATTTCACAGATAAACATATGGAAGATAACTCTTGCATATTATATTTTCTTCATTCCATTTTGATAAAGAAGTAATTCTGCAAGTATCTTATTTTTTCCACCAAATTTTGAGGGGTAGGGGGAGAGATTTTCCCCAAGAAGGGAATTTATTTTTGTCTGTGTTGTTCAAATTTCTGGACACTTTTCATCTCACAGACTAGTTTTCTTCACCCTTTTTCTGGACCTTCCTCTTTGGGGAAGGGTGGTTCTATGGTTACCTCTTTGGAGAGACCGAAATCGTTAAGTCAGTTTGGTGCTTCACAGGAACAACAATCTTAATTGAGCTGCAGGACAAAGTATACCTCAAAAAGTTCAAGTATTAGACCTCCAAGAGATATTATTGCTTGTCACTGACAGCAGCGGGGAACTGAATCCTGATTTTGGACACCAGCATGATTTCCAGTCTTTTATATATCTTTTATATATCAAATGCTCATGTGCCTGCACCAGCCTGACCAGATGGTTCCAGTTATGTCAGTGCTGGTCCCATGAGCTATAGGGACATCAGCATCAAAACCTTTATTTTAAATACATTACAGAAGAGCAGAGAATTTTGCAAACTGTTACTTACCCAGTCTACCTACTCCCTTACTTTGTTATAAAACATCAACTGGAATTGAAACTGGGACACCCAGGCCAGGAAAAAACCTTCACTGGGGCAAGATCTAAACTTTGTCTGACCATGGACGGCCTCATAATGTGTCAGAGAGTCCATGAAACGAGTACACAAAGAGGGAGCACCTCAGTTTGAGAAGAGAGAAGACAGTCTACAACAGTGGATAAACATGCTAAAGGTTTGCAGGGAAAGTTGTCCTGTTAATATCAGACATTTTGTGATGCTGGAGGAAAACACTCAAATCTATTTATAAAATTCATGAAAGCAAAACACTTCACTACATACCAGAGAGGGTTTTTTTTTTTCCTCTTCTTTTAATTTAGCAGTAACAATGTCTACAATACATTGACTCACAAATTAAGTGAAGGTATGAAACCACATTCTTCATACTGAGATGGGACATTCTGGACTTTTACCTTTGAAATACCCTCTCAAGGGGGAAGAGTTCTGAACGTCCAATGAAACAACCAGGGGTGGGAATTTCAGTTTTGACAGTGATCATATTGAGTGAGCCTTGTCCTTAGAGATGAAAACGCTTTGCAAGCGAGTGCAGAGCTTGGAACCTTGCTGTACAGGTAAAAGGGGAGGGAAACTGAGGCACGGTGCTGTGCGGTGACGGGCCGGGATGGAGCAGCAGGCAGCAGAGATCTGGAGGGAAATCTCAGCTCTCTGACTCCCAGTCAGTTCCCGACCTGTCACAGTCTCCCAGTAAGTGTTATGTGGGAATCTACGGTCCAGTGGTTCGTGTGTTATACGGGCATGTCTTCCTTCACCTCTCCTGCTGTCCCATTGGCTCCGTTCAACCCCGCTGGCTCCCCGCCTTCTTCCTCTTCCTCTTCTTCTTCCTCTTCCTCCCCTTTTGCTGCCTCTGCTTCTCTGCCTGCGCTCAGGGGGGTGGCGCTGGGCAGGTGGCTGAGGAGCTGGCCCTCCCGGCGAGACTCGGCCAGCTCCTTGGCACAGCACACGGGAGTGTTGGTCTCGTAGGTGCTATGGAAGCTGTTATAGTCGACCTCGTAAAAATCCTTCTCCAGGGTGAGGACGGGAGTGAAGCGATGTCCCCACAGCACCTCGGTGTCCATGTAGGAGCTGCGAGCCTGGCAAGTCATCCCTGGGTAGAAAGAGAGGGATGTTAAATGCAAAGCTTCCTTACGTGCTCACCCAACCACTCCTTTCATTAAAAGCACTTTCATGTTATCTCCATACCTGATTGCTCTGGGACATGCTTAACAAGCCTCACAAAAGCCTCCATCATGAAAAAGCTGAGCACTCAAAGGAAAAGGGACGGATTCGTCGCCGCATCTTCAGACCGTTTCCTGAACCTCGCGCTTATGGCTTTGGAGTCTGGTACCACTAAGCAGCTTCTCTCTGTCCTCACATTGCTCTCTTGAGGTGTTGCTTGCGCGGCTGACACTACCAGCACTCCTGGTGAACGGTGCTGGAACGACAGCCAGCCCTGCTGAGGGACCTCAGATCTTCACCCACCCGGCCCCTGTGCTCCCACCCATCCCTCTTCATCTACAGGGGCATCGGTGATTCCTCCTGCGCTCGGGTTAAGACACCGAGACTCATAGCCCAAAAGGTGGGGAGGGCCACAACTCCTAGAGATTTATAGGGCAAACTGGCTTTTAGATATCTCTGGAGGGTTCAACCCAACCGCTCCAGGTTGGCAGAAGCAAAGCCCACGACAACACACAGCCGAGCTCATAGGCATATTGAACCCCAGGGATTGATTGAACAGTGGGAGACATGAAACTGGTATTTGTCAAGCTGCTCCTCACCCCCAAGGATTCAGGGTTTATTTATTTACTTTGAAAAAGGCTAAAAAGAAGCTTTGCAGAGCTGGGAGAAGCATTCATCAGTGTAACTGTGAACAAATTCTCTCAGAATCACCTGCCGATGTCAAGGCTGACTTCTCTTCTAAATATCTGCCTTCTGTTTGTCCTGGTTACCTTATGATTTTGGAATTAATTCTGGTGAAATTTGGAAAACCTGACCTCACAAAGTCCTCCCGCTGTTCCCTTTTGGAGGGTGAGAGACAGGCCTGACCAGAGCACACTCACAACATGTACTTGATCCACTTTCTGGCTAATACTTCCCAATCTGAGTCCTGCAGCCCAAAGGACACAAAGAGAAACCCAAAGCAACGCACAGGGGGGAAAATATCAGTGTCAGAAACTTCAGGGAAGAGCATATCATGTATTCTCATCACGTGAGCTCAAAGTAATCAGAAAACTCCCTTCCTTATAAAAAAAAAAAAAAAAAAAAAAAGGCACCTTCGTGGAAAGATGGATATTTTGTTCTCGTAATTGCTACAATCCATTAAAAGACACCCACAAAAGGAAGTTCTCTGGACAGCTTTACTTGTCTCTTATCCCTTTCCCCAGTTTAAAGCTCTCAGGCCAGGAGTATATGAGCTGCTTTTGGTTCCAGAAAGGGGAAAAGAGGGGCAGTGGCACATGCAACACTGAGAAGTTTCCAGTTCTGTATGGAAGACTGAAAAGCCAGGTTTTTCCCCCCAAGAAGATCTGCAGGAATATTTGCTTCTGGGCAGGAACAACAAGTACGGAGTTAGTCATCGCGTGGCTGCTTCCTGGGCCGGAAGGAACCGGGAAGTGCAGAGGCTGCTATGAAAAATACAATAATGGAAGGAGAAAATTACCCCAAGTGGTTTTGCCTTTTGGAGAAGCTCTAGTGAGGCAAGGCGTCTTTTCAGGAAATAAAAGCCAGCGTGGAGACCACTCCTGACCACTCTATGGTGACACTACAACGTGCAGCATCCCCTGCCTTGGGCTGGTCAATCTTCACCCCCTTTTATCAGCTACCAAAGAGCAGCTCAACGTGGTGGCAGCTCGAGGAGTCCTGTGAATTTCAGAGCCCTGCTAATTTCGGAGTCCTGCTGCAGTTCTTCTCAGGAGAGCTGTGTTGCTGACACTTAGCACATGGTTAACCTCTCCAGGAGTTTCCTACGGGCTGTTCTGGGGGTCAGCAATGCAGGGTTAATTGCATTTTCTGATGCTTCCCCATGCTGGGAGGCCAGAACGCTGGACAAGAAGCAGTGTGTGGTGTAGGGGAAGGGGCAGTTAAAGTAAACCAACCCTTTTTCCTCTAGACAGAGCTGCTTTGGCACCAGAAATCAGAAAGGCTTCAAGTGTCTTCTCCAAGCTGTGAGGGCTTTCAGAGCCCAGCAAGGGGAGCAGGAGAGGACCAAGGCTGATGGGTCCTGTGAATGACCAGGATGGGTCTGGTCATGGCCTTCCAAGGCATAAAGGCACCATGTGGAAGCCCCCAAAGCCACGATGGGGTGTCCCTGCTGAATGTGGGAGGGGTGACCCATCCAAAGGGGAACTCCTGCCTTATAATCAGGGTCTGAAATAGCTCTTTCCCGGGGACGGGGGAGCACCTGACAGTGAACCTGAACTCCAGAGACACAGTCACAGTTATCTCCTGCTGTAAGTATTCAATTAGGGCAGGAACAATGGAAAGCTTTCAGCAGCCCAACACTGCTCACTGCCAGGCTCCTGCGGTAGCTGCCTGCTCTAACCCCAGGGGTACACACAGCCAGCACAATAAGACAACTTGTAATTGCTCCATAATCCCATTCAAATATTCCTTTTTAGCACATGTGCAGTGGTGTTTTAATTGCGTGGGGACGTACTGCTTGGCAACTCCTACACTACCCAGTAAACAGCAGCATTGTCTCTGCTTCAAACTCCATTAAGTGCCTGCTTTGCAGGCTGCCCTGTGCTCTCCAGCCTGGTTAATTAATGCATCTGTAACGTCCCTAGCTGATTATTGCCTCTGTAACTGCAAAAAGATGGCAGAAGAGGTGTGGAAACAATAAACCTTACTTTTATTAAGAGTACATGATGCAGCACACAGTGTGTGCTGTGCCCTCCGTGCTCAGAATATCCAAGTTTCAGCTGCGGTGGGGTGCGGTAATTCCCCAGACTAACATCTTTCTGGGGGCACTCTGCAAAAAACAGCCAGTTTTATTTCCTAAACTTTGCTTCTCCGAGCCCGTGGGACACCCTGGGTGTTGGTTACGTCCCGTGCTCATACCCATCAAGAACCCACCCTCAGGCACTGACACTTCAGAGAGCACAAGAAATGGAGGGCGAGTTCCAACTCAGAATTTCTTCCAAAAATAACCATAGTTTCATGGCCCCAGCAAAGGCTGTTAACTCTTTTCTTAGAGCAGCTATAACTACACATTTGGGGTTTAAATGGTACAGATATTTGGTATCGTGGTAGAGAAGTGGTGTTGGTGACTTGGGCATTTCATTTAAATAAGATTCACGCCAAAAGAATATCCTCATCCCCCTTTTGTCAGTCTAAGCAGATGAGCTTCAAAAGTTATTTAAAAATGAAGTCATCGAGATTTTTATTTTTCAAGTGTATCATGTTTTCCAGATACTAAGACCATTAGAAGTTTAACTTTCTCCTAAACAATGTGGTTTGAAAATGAAAAAATATGTTTAATCTAAATTTGTACAATCTGTCAGTTGTGGAAAATGTGAAATGATATGTGAAATCTTCAGCTTTCAAGGTTTAGTTACAGCTTTCTCATCTCTTAATTCAGCAGCTCAGCTTTCAGTC
>JAHREE010150126.1:0-36366 GCA_033628505.1 Tringa tobata | reverse complement strand
AAAAAAAAACAAAACAAACCAAAAAAAAAACCCTGCTGAAACTCCAGCAAATTAACCAGCTCCGATCCTTTCACACCCCATTTCACTTCCATAAGCAGTTTCGCTGGTTGTACTACCTCCATTCTTAAACTGCTAAGTTGTTTTGAGGTCAAAGTTGGCGAATCGCTTGGATGGACTGGAGATTTTGTCAGAGCTTTTGTCAGTGCTGGCTTTACAAGACCCAGACTGTTTCTGTTCTGTTTGTTGGACTGAGCAGACCCCATCTGGTGGCCAGCTGAACATCTGCCAACTCCATTCATCATTAATCAAAAATGGAAATGTCAGGAATAATGTTTATTCTTCCCCACTACACGACTGAATTAAATACCGACAATTTGCATATATTGTCTGCTCGTTTTCCAGGGGTGCCTGACCTTTTCCTCGTAGTTCCCCGCAGCGAGGGCTCACCACATCCGAGCAGCGCGTCGCGGGGAGGAGAATCTCATTTCGGGGACTCCTGCAACACAACCAACTCAAGGGCTGCAGATAAGTTTGCAAAGTTTCCTGACCTGGAGCCTACCAAAGCCAAAGACGAGACCTTCACTCCCTTTAGTGGGGCAGTCAAACTGTCCCCGGTCTCTCTAACACTCTCCCTGACACCCAAGTGTTTGAGGGCGTACAGGGATAGTTGGCTGCACTGCTCTTTTTTCCCCGGACTTTTCTGGCTCGAGTGCAGAATCTACTATATTGTTCTGGGCAACGCACTTATAGATTTTTCAGGCCAAAAACAACCATTGCGATCTTCTAGCCTGAACTCACGCGGTCATAAGATTTTCCTAAAATTACTGTCTGTGTGAACAAAGCATTTGATTTTGATTTAAAAGTACCAGCAATGAAAAACCCACTACAACTCCTGTTAAATCCACTACAGCTCTTATTAAATTGCTTCAAGTAGTCAATTATTTTCAACAAGTTTTTTTTCAAAAAAAAATAAAATCTTGGATTGCTGCGTTTCAGCCTTCAAACGCTGGATCCTGGACTGTATCATACCCTTGAATGTTAGTTAGGCTAAAAAAACAGCTATCATAATTCCCCCCAGGCATCTGCAAATTGTGAAAGTCACTCCTTAGCTATCTCTTGATTCAGGCTGCTTCCACAAGAACAAAAGTGTCCCTAAGATTTTTTATTTTTATTTTTACATAACAAATATGACAGCACACATACTTGTTATCTGAAACATAAACTATGCTACAGAAATTGCCCCCGCCCCCCCCCCCCCAAAAAAAAAAAAGCTAAAAAAAGACAGGCACAAACCAACTTGCCCTTTAAGGCATGTTCCACATTCTTGACTACGGCCCGGGTAGAGCTGATCCTTCAAACAACCAGATGGTTCAAGGGACCTGTAATGGATATGGAACCTTTTGCCCTAAGGTATTAGCACAAATTTAGTCTAGGTAACAACTTACTTTTACTACTGACCATGCCAGGGGTGTTCTCTGGTCTGTAAGAAATTCACTAAGCGTATCAGCATGGTTTCCCAGTTCCGCAATTATCCACATCAGGGAACATCCCCCGAGATAACACTGTAATTGCTACCTTTGTTGGCAGTTACAGAAGAGAGACCGAGGAGCAGAGAACGAATTAACCTCTTGTGCTTCAGAGGCGGCTTCTCTGGGTAGGACAGTGGCAGAACCCCCACACCTCTCCAGTCCGATTTAGTTCTGTGGATAAGGAGATCATCACCCTTCAATGATCACCACCTCCACTCCAAGAGCTTTAATTAAGCACCATCTCACCTGCTCATTTAAAATAAAAGTCGTGAGTCAGCTATGAAAGGTGAAAGTATGCAGTAAGGTGAATGGAAGCCAGAAGAAAAAAAAAGATCTGTGAGTAACAATTCTTTCAGAGGAGTCAATGAGAAAACTATTCGAAATAAACCAGGTTTCGTGTTTTGAAACAAAACAAACCAAGAAAAGTTTTGCATGTTTCTGACAGCACAGGAGGAGTCCACAGAGCAGGAATTACAACTGCTTCCCAAGGGGTTACACACAAATCAAAGCCCATGCCTGAGGAAGGCAGGCATGCCCTTCAGGAATCTTAGGGATGTTGACTCCACCATGTATGGTCCTGCCTGCAGGCTACAGCACTGAGAGCTCTAGGATGTGTTTACAGCACCAAGGTCCTTTCCATCTTCAGTGGCCCCGGGTCTAAGCCCCGAGGGAGCAAAGAGGCCAGAGCAAGGGAAGCGGTTCCACTACAGTCTGAGCCCATCTACCGGAAAACCCAGCCCAGCAAAAAAATGCTGGTTTACTTCCCTGAACCTGCCTGTGTTAGCACAAGGGAAAAACAGGACCAGCTGCTGATCTGTTGTGGAGCTGTCAGCTTCGCTCCCTCTCTCTTCTGGGAAAACTGGGAGTCGTGGGCCTTGCAAATGCAAGGGCAAGAGGGTCTTGCTCAGCTGATGCATAAACAGCCTGACCTCCAAACCACTTTACAGGGTGCTCAAGTGAAATTTAGCTATGTTCGCCTTGGTGTGTTCAGAAACACCTGTAGACATCCACCTGCATCTCTAGACACTGGAATGTCTTGTCAAACCTGGCCCTAGGCCTCCCCTCACAGGTTAAGAACATGAGTGTGGAAATACGCCTTCATAGGTGGGAATAATTTACACAATTTTTCCACTACATATGATCACTAAGAGACACTGGAGGTCCTTGAAGCAAAGTTGAAGCCTTGAAGGACCCTAATTGGCCTCCAAAGCAAGGCCACCCCTCTTCGTGCCACTCTGCACCTACAGCCGCAGGTGAAACCTCCTTGTGCTCTCCCCATTCAACACCACTTTCTCCTGCCCACCAAATCTGGGGAGTTTGGCACCAACTGTGGATCACCACATCCCGCTGGAAGTACAAGCTAGAAGAGGCAGATTGGTACTGTTACTGGTGTAATGGGGCCTCTCTGGGTCACTGACTGGTGTCTTCCTCTATTTTCTTTTTCAAGACTGCAAATAAAGGCTATGGAGGCAGCACCACATGAGTCCTGATGCCTCCAGTGTCTGAATCATTGCTATTTTTTAAATAACATTTAAAAATCCAGAGAAAACCAGGTCTGTAGGAGACAGGTAGGTAAAAGACAAGAGATGATATGTAACAGAGAGGGGGAGATATGGAGACCAAAAGGAAGTGTGCATATGAAATGCAACAAGTTAAAAAATAAGGTAAAGACAGCAACGCCCCAAATGACTTGAGAAAATAAATGAAAACATCTACTGGAAATATTAATATCACAGAATCATAGAATTATCTAGGTTGGAAGGGACCTTAAGATTCTCCCCCTCTACTCTGCACTGGTGAGGCCACAACTGGAATACTGTGTCCAGTTCTGGGCTCCCCAGTTCAAGAGAGACAGGGAACTACTGGAGAGAGTCCAACGTAGGGCAAAAAAGATGATTAAGGGGGGATTAGAGCAATTCCCTTATGAGGAAAGGCTCAAAGAGCTGGGGCTCTTTAGCCTCGAGAAGAGAAGGCTGAGGGGAGACCTCATCTATCTTTACAAGTTCCTAAAGGGTGGGTTGAAGCATGATGGAGCCAGACTCTTTTCAGTGGTTTCCAGTGGTATGACGAGGGGCAATGGGCATAAGCTGGAACATAGGAAGTTCCACTTAAATATGAGGAAGAACTTCTTTACGGTGAGGGTGACGGAGCCCTGGAACAGGCTGCTGAGAGAGGTCGTGGAGTCCCCTTCTCTGGAGATTTTCAAGACCCGCCTGGATGCAGTCCTGAGTAATGTGGTCTAGGCAATCCTGCTTTAGCAGGAGAGTTGGACTAGATGGTCTCTAGAGGTCCCTTCCAACTCTGTCAAATCTGTGAATCCGTGAATAATCTAGTCCAACCATCAACCCAACTCTGATAAAAAAAACAACCAACCAACCAAAAAAAACCCCAAAACAAAACAAAAAAACACCAAAAAAACCCAAACACATCACTAAATCATGTCACTAAGCACTATGTCAACCCATCTTTTGAATACCTCCGGGGATGGTACCTCAACGACCTCCCTGGGCAGCCCATTCCAATGCTTAATAACCCTTTCAGTGTAAAAATTTTTCCTGATATCCAATCTGAACCTCCCCTGGTGCAGCTTGAGGTCATTTCCTCTTGTCCTATCGCCTGTGACTTGGGAGAAGAGACCAACCCCTGACTCTCTACAATCAAATGGCACTAGACAAATAAATAAATAAAGAGAAACGCTCATCTGTATTTTCACTCACCAAACAATGGCACAGGGAGCCGCCGAGGCACCCAGCAAGCAGGAGCCAAGCAGGGAAACAGCGCCCGAATGGCTTGCTGTGGAGAGCTGCAGGAGCCACCGCTGGCCTGAGGACTGGCCGGCATCACCTACTGCGTGTTGGGAATGCACGTCTACAGGAGGTATATTATATTTCCTTTTCTTAGTGCTCTTTCAGTTGAAGACCAACACACCTTGTAAAACCACAATCCCACTTTGTTTCAGCAGCAAAGAATTAAAGTTTCATTAAAATGCCCTTCCTTGTTGGATCGGGCTAGGACTTGCTCCTGAACCAACAGGTCTGTTGCCGTATCTGGAAACTCTTAACCCCACAGGCTTTTCTGAAGACAGTAATCTTGATTTTATCGTAATTGGCTCCGCGCAGCCCACAGTCACACAGGGCAGGGGTAACCGCCCGGGTGCCCACAATACCGCCGCAACCACCGGCGGACGGGTGTGAGCGGGGCTACCCTACCCACATCAACACCCCGGGGTTAATTAGGGCCCCGTTTCCCAGGCTGCACAAGGCACAACAAAGTGCCTTGCACCGACACGCGCCCGCAACGCTTTGCCGGTAGCAGGGGCTGATGCAGGGTGGAATCGCTGCCTGGGTTTTTAATAACACCCCGGCAAAAAACGCCATTATGCAACGGTGAAGGTGTTGCAGAGCCGGTGCTAATGCGCTGTTTGCTTATTGAGGGACTTTTCAGCCACGTATGGTGCCAAAGCCCGTGCGGATGATGAATGATGTCACTCTTATCTGTGTCGAGCTCCGTTCTCAGGCCTTGCCTCTGATGAACTCCTCGCAATTTACCTAAACTGGTTTGGAAATTGATTTAGATTAAAATAGGAAATGGTGCAAACTCTGTGTGGTTCTTCTACTACGACCAACACACGTACACACACGCGAAGGGAGACTCACCCCAGGAGCGGGCATCCATGTAAAGAAACAAATCTTTAAACAAATATTTGAATTAGTATTTAAAAACAAATCTCAAACTCTTTGTGGGTACAATTTTGTTGCATGAGTAACGCTCCAGTTACACTTAGTCTGCCCTGTCACTGGCGATGCTTTTCAACAGCCTGAACTTAGGAAAAAAACAGGTGATTGAATTTAAGTGAAGGCAAATTTTGACACAGAGGATTACTACTACTGCCGTGGCATTATATCCAGAGAAAACAAAACCCAGTTTTAAGCCAAAGATGAGATTTGCAAAAGTTTGGGGTAACCTCCTCTTGCTTAAAATCACGAGGGAGAGGGAAATCTAGCAGTTACTGGAACAGGGAATCAGTATGTTGCCATTTTCCATAAGCCATACTCACAGCACACTACAAATACAGGGGAAAGAACAGTGTTTATATTAACTATTTGTTTATTTTACCAAATTAATCTTGAAGGCCATCCTCAAAGCAGACAGTGTTGCAAGGAGGACATAAAAATTGTCAGATGGACAACAAGAGGCATTACACAGCAGTTGTGAGAGAGAGAGACTATCAGATTGATGAGGCACCACCAAAAAAAAAAGTGTTTCAGTCTTTTGCATAGAAAGATGAACAGTTAAATAATTGTCCCAGCCAGGTAAGCCTGGGAACAGTCCTCTTACTTCTTACTTTGCAAAAAACCCCCTCTGACTCAAAGCTGTGCAGCCTTCTAGGCCAACAGAGGTTCATTGGGCTTCCAGCTCCCAGAACTGGTTTACTGCAGGATGAGTTGAGAGCAATTGTCAGCATTTGGGAGGGGATGGGAGAAAAGCCAAGAGGGACAGTCCCACTCCTGGTCAGTAGCTAGCAATTATAACTACACCAATACATCAAAACCACATCAAAAGGCAGCCAGGGAAGGTGGCTTCACTAGTGCTTCTCTCAGTCGCCTGCCAAGTGACCTTTAGATTATGGACACACAGGTATGAATTGAGGAGAAAGATTATTCAAGAAGTGCTAGATCAGTAAAACATCCAGACCCATCAGAGTCACAGTCCAAAGGCATTTGGAAGAGTCAAATTTCTCCTCCAAGTATTCCTTTTACCACAGAGCTAGATGTTTAGGATGAGGTGGTCAGAGATCTGAAAGTGGAGAACTCCTTTCCTTCTCTACATCCCCACTGCACTTGAGGTTCAAGGCCAAGTGAACAGACAGTGTCTGTTTAAGATGAGAGTTACACCTGGTTTTCAGCAGCAAAATAGCGAGGATCTCAGTAAAACAAATATTAAAATAGAAATCAAGTTAATTATGTTCCTTAGCTAGTAGTCATTACTCTTTCTGCACCAACTGGCAAGATATTCAGTTTTAACTACAAGAAGGTAAAAATCAGTTTAAGTCCCCTAAATATCAAGCTTCGCCTCATCACTTGTATGACATTACTATAGACAGCTCTGGAGCCTCCAATACATATGTATTTCCTTAACTGTATTTATAGAAATGTTTGCAGACTTTTAAGAATACATAACTATATTTTTAGAGTACAAGACTTTAGATTATTCATAGTAACAAAAATCCTGCATGAAGCATACAGTACAAATGAAGACTGGTTTAAGAACACCCAACTGGTACCCTTGACACGACTGACCTTTGTACAAGCATCCATTTACCCTTAAGTCCTTATGGTACTTTCAGCTGCTGAAACAGCAACTGCTTGACAATACCTGACACCTGATACTCAGCTGGCAGTCTCTGAGCTTTAAGCTACACCCACCTGGGTTTATCAGCGTGTCCCAGCTTTTCTCAGTAGCTTGCTCAGGAGGATGAACCCCTTCGGCTGCGTTGCCTTGAAGTAATAATGCCTAGTTTTGAAAGGGTACCAGAATTTAATGCAAGTGAACAAGTGCTGATGCAATCTATGGCCATTGACAAAGCATGCTTCTAGAATAGACAATACCTCCCTCCCCTATTTTTCAGAATATATTTACATTCAGCCACTCTGAAGTGAAGCATTTCACCGTTGTTACGAGTTCTAGCATCAGAGGTTGCAGGAATCCGCCCAAGGGTTTCACAAATATAGCTCAAGATTAATTTCTGCAATTCTGCAGTTTCTAAGGAAATAGTTCAATCATTTTTCAGGATGAGATAGCAGAAAAACATGCAAACTACGTAATGCTTCAGTACCTTTTAGACAGGTTTTGAAAGCAAATACTTGGGATAGCAATGTGAACTCAAGGCAAACCCCTAAATTTTGGCAAATCAGGTTTTGTTAAGTAAAACCTGTGAATATCAGAGCTGCCTGATATGACTTCAGATATGTCTGACAGGTGATTTGTCAAGACACGGCATTTTTACAGGTCTGAGAAATAGCAACTGCCACATACAAAGTCTAGAAAAAGTCCTGAGTATATTCATGTATGTTTAGTGTTACTAAGTTTTTGACGATTTAGTACCTTTAATCTTGCTTATTTTCCTGACTTGCTTTCTTGTGTGTACAATGATTATTGCTGAGACAAGATTAACTCTCAGACAAGTAGTAAGCAGAGGAAAGACAAGAATAAATGTTTCACAACAGCCATATACACATGACTCTCCAGTTTGATATAATCTTTGGATTTGTGTGTTACACGCACATCCCTCCCTCCTCAGTCATCATCTACTTTCTCTTCAGTGGTACTCCTTCATAATTCTCCTTCCCTGATATGCAGAAGTAATGAGTCAGTGATAATTCAGTGATAATTGTGTTGTTTTTGTAAATGCCATCTATTGACAGCTGGCCTGGACTTTACTTCCAACATCGTAACAAGAACTCCAGTCTTGTAAAGGTACTCTGAACCCTGCACCGGGCAAGTTTTAAAGCAAGAAACACTTTTTCCAACAAAAAGGGTGGGTATTTAGGCAAGAATCGCTTTTTAGGTTTGGGCAATTGGCTTTCATCAGCAGATATCTCGCCCCCCCACCTCTAGACTGGTGGAACCTCCATTTATAGAAAGAAGACCTCAACAGGTTACTAATGGGCACATTACAGAATGGAAGAACCCTGATCTGGCTTTGAGCACTGCCACTGCTTTCTCAGCCAACGCGGTGCTATTACACAGTTGGATTAGAAAGTTCTGCCTCAATCAATTCTTGGCATGCTGATCAGATAATATCTAAAATTTAGCAAGACTTGGTTACCACGCAAAGGTCCAGAGAGGTGCCCGCTCACTGGGCGTGAAATCAGCTCTCACAGAATTCTATGTAGCTACTTTGCACCACATTAAACTACAGAAAATAACTAACGCCTGTACCAACCCCAACTGGCTCTGTGTCAGGACCACAGAGCCTCAAGTGTTACTCAGCTTCCTCTTGTAAATGAGTTTATGGCTGGATTTACTTCTTCACTACACATCACTCTGGGAAGGCTACTGGTAGAGAAATCTGCTTAGCCAAAACCAGCTCGTAGTGTAGGATAAGAAGGATGCACTTGGCACTGTCTAAAGTACGCAAGCAGATGATCCCTTGTTAAAGTTGCAGCTAGAGCAACTCCTGCTTTGTAGCAGTAGACTATGTCAACGTTACACACTGATTCTTCAAGACGTGAATGATCAATTGGTGTCAGCTGTGCCACTGGGATGACACACCTGCGAGACGGACAACAGGCTTCATGAATGAGGAAGAACGCTTGGGGGAAATGGAAGAGGGTGGCTAGTACTCTACAGCCTAGATGCTAAAATAAGATCCTAATACCTAATTATGATCTTATTACTCAGCTGCCACAACTGCATTGGATAAGGCTGCCTCCTCTTTATTTCTCTGATCTACAGAAGACAGTGGAGCTAATGTAAAAAGGTTAAAAAGCTGAATCAATATGCTGATCCTCCCAGCAGTGAATTTTCAATAGAGATCTCTTACCACACAGTAACAAACAGAGGTAAGTTTAGGAGGTGTAATTATGTGTAGCTTTTCCCCATTAAACATGATAACTCTCTCAATGAGAATTTAAGACCACACATACTTCAGCTTCTGGTGAGGTTAATAACTTCACAAGAGACAAACAGGGGAACAAGCCATTCACATTTTGTACTATCAACAAATAAATGCCGGAGAGCAAGTTTTTGGATCCAGCTATTACCTCTAATTACACCTATCTCTATGAATAAATGAAAACTAGTTTGCATTTTTTCCCCCGATCATTAGCCTCATTTGCATAAGTGTTATGAGGCCAGTTCTTTATCCATTAGCGTGAATTAAGCGATACCCTGCTGGGCACAGGACTGTTCAGACATGCTGACTGCCGAGCAGCTGCTCTCCTCCTTTGGTATTGAATGTTGATTAGCATCATAGCACATGACACACTGCAGGGCATATCGTGTGTCACACTATGGCACACAACATTTAATGAGGACCCAAAGCAAATCCCATCATTTAGAAAGCCAGTCTCTGCTCTCAACAGCAAAGCAATAATTGAGCACATGGTCTGTCTTGGGAAAGACTAAATCCCTCAAACAGTAGGCATTTGGGTTTTTTGGGACAACGCTGAGTACCTGAGGCAGAGCTCCATGTTATCTTAGTTATTCTAAGCAGTAGCAAGCGTACCCACTGCCAAATAATCAGACCTAGCCACGTTTTCCAGCAAGACACTTGTATATCGCCCTTTCAATTCTGATGCATGAGGCAGAATGAAGCTTCTGTATCACTGGACCTACAAAGAACATTTAAAGGAAGACACGACAGCTATGAAAACAGAGTGCACAATACAAACACAACTCCTCGAATACGGATCGGTGTTTAGCATCACCTTCTTGTGACTACTAACAGATCTCCAGCAGAACCTTTACATTCTTTGTCAGCCTTCCTCCTCTGAAAGATGGGTTGACACCACCATGTCTTGCAAAGACTCATTACTTATTTGAACGTTACTTGACAACAGTACATCATTGTGTTATCAACATTTCACTACTTTGATACTATTAAAAGGAGGCAAAGAAAAGCTTTTCACAACAGTGGAGAAATCAACGTCACACCGTTACAATTTTTGGAGAAACTCTGGTTATTTTACAAGAAAACACGTCTCACAATAAGGGGTAACGATGCAAGAATGCCGAAAGCGCCGCAGCCTCAACTCATCCGCAAAGCAGCATCCACCAAATACCAACAACAATTAGCGTCATTTGTTTTGAATGACTGGAACTTGATTAATAAAGGTTTCAGCACTTCTCTTCTCTAGAAGGCCAATGCAGCAACAGAATCTGCTTTTCCAGCTAAATAACATGTTTTGCTCTGCACAGCCCTCTCTGTTCCTAGGCACTGATATAAGCAAAACAGGAGAATCCCTCTGGGGAGGGTGCACCAAGTTCAGTCACCGGAGTTGATCTAATTACCATCATAGCTGTACCTCAGTTTCAAAGAGCAGAGCTAGAACCCTTGTATGAGAGGTGTTAGAAGAAATTAGACACCATTATTCAGAAGAATGATGAAGAAGCATAAACCAACCCGCTGCTTTTTCTGTGCTGTTCACAATACAGCCACTTTTTAGGAGAATATCACAGCATTAACGACAAGGGGTTAAAAAATTTTATATCTATAGCTTAGTCCATGGAAACAGCTAAGAAAGGATAGGTCACCTCTGTATTTTAAAAGATGAAGGGGAAAAAGAATCACAAAAGGTCTCCAAATTGCATGTTCTCTTCTTTTTCTCCTCCCACAACTCCAGGGCACACAGACATTGTTCAGATTTGGTGGAAAGAAGCCACTTCAGAGGCTGGGCTTTGCATTAAAAGGGCTCTTGTCTTTTAAACTGTTAACAGACCTAGAGATCTTTATAAACTAGGTTCCTGTTTTTGATGGCATCATGACCTCAGTGCCAGAATGGCACTGAGGCATCATGATAGCACCAATGATGGCATCATGACTCTCTGCTAGAACGCTTCAGTGAAGGGTTAGAGACAGTGCTACCTCTGCAAGAGTATTGCAAGGCAGCAGTGCCCAACTTTTTTTTCTGGACAGACCACTGACCTCAGTTCAGTCTCAGAAAGGGCTAACCATCATGGTACCTCCTCATCCTGACTCTTCTTTTTATACCTAGATTAATTTCTCAGGTACTGCCTATGCATAATAATTTAACTGTGTATTCATCTTGTAGGTGCAGAATGGTGTTATGGAGACTCCTGGCTCACTGTCCCCTTGGAGACAGGCAGTCACCAGAAAGGAATCAAGCCCTCAGGAGCAGACTGAATAGACAGCTGTAGCGTACAGGCCACACTGAGTACATTGCTAGAGGACAGTGCTGAAAGCCTTCAGCCCCCAGCCCAGGGAGCACTGGAGAGCACTCACATTGGAGCATGGGTTGGGAGGACCAGCAAGACATGAGCCACAAGCCTTTGGTGCAGCTGCAGCCTGCACAGTGCCAAATACAGCCAGCCGCTACAGCCACGAGGCACTTACTGTGCTTCAGTCCTCCTTTAACGGGAAGGACACTCCAGTGTCTCTGCACCAGTACATAAAACAGGGCCAGGACACCAGCTCAAGCAGTTTCCTGTGGTCACCTACACCATTTCTCTGATGGTACGCTCCATGGAGTGATTTTGAGTAACCGGACACAGCATGTGGGATATAGGAAAGGTCACGGACCGTTCCTACCAAGCAGGGCAGAAAAGAGTTGGGTTTAGGGTTTCTTCTTCTCTCTAGCTCAAAGAGGCTTTGAACCACTCAGCCCATGCTTTCAGATCGTATCCCAATGCGCATAACACACATGCTCAGCTTCCTGAGGAGTATTTTCAGATGTTGAATGGAAAAAAAGACAACCCACCAACGAGCAATACCTCTACAAAGAGTGTGTGTGGGGGCACACAGCACAGTGCAACTTCAGGCAATGGCTACACCGTGGGGATTTGGTCTCAGGGTCAGGGGACCAGTTACTGCTAATGAAACACTGCCTAGAGAGACATAGTCTTGGGCTTCTGAGAAGTCTTCCACTAACTTTAATAAACCCATTTAAAATGTGTAATAGCAGCATAACTGCTGCCTTCCCTCAATTTTTAGGCTTACGTAAGTTTCCTTATAAAACCAAAATTTGGAACTGTGATTTACTCCAACCTGGAGTAAATGGAAGTGGGAGTGCTGGAAGTAGTTACAAACTTCAATGCAAAACATCTATGTTATGAAATACTTTTAAAAACTTTTCCATCCTTTGGAAACTTTTTGATAGAATCCAATTTTGAATAAAAATAGCTTTTAGCTACACACATTTGAGAAGCAAATGCAGAAAGAGCCTTGTTACAAGACTGAAAATTGAGAAATTTGAAACTACTTTTTGGAGTTAGGATGATTTTTTTAATGCATCTTACACTTTTAAACGAACTCTAGTTTAATGTAAATGCAAAGAAGCAAGGAGACTTTCAATGTCATTCACACAGACATTAATTTCAGAGGATACTGCTGTTTTCAATCATGTTTAACAGTGTTAATTTTTTCTCATTATCAGCAAAACAAAATAAGTACATGCTGAGGATAAGGAAACAGCTTTGTTTATCTTCAAAATCATGTGCTTACCAGAACTAAAGCATGTATTTGCCATATGTCAGCCCCTGCCCCCCTTCTTTAAATTAGAATTTCATTAATATAGCACAGCAGTGCTATATTGTTAGCAAAGAACAGAGCATATTTTAAAGAGCAATTAAGTGGGATAAAACTACTTGGAGGGAAAGCTTTTCCACTGCAGCAGTGTCTTAGGGAGACCAAAGGGGAAACCTGACACGAAGGAATGTCAGCCTGAACTTGATGAATTTCTACTCAGAGCAATGTGTTCTGACTGTCCCCCCACTCCCCCTCCTGCAATGGCAAAGGCTTTCCACGTCACTTCGTGATATCCTTCCTTACAGTTTCCTTTTGTCCTAGGGGTCACCCATGAGATGACAGATCTGTTCGGATCAATACATTTAATAGAGGCGTATCTTCTGTGATTGTCTCAAACTTTGAAACTCAAACCATCTGTACTTGATGCATAGGCTGCCAGAGACGGCTGCTTTGCCAAACAGATTGCGCAGGCGGGATCTGCAACATCCCGGTCCAGAACACGCGAAGCCGACTCAAATACTCCCACGGGCGACAGCAGCCCTTCTTCCACAGGACCCGCTGTGGTTTCCTGGGATGGTCAAACTGCAGATACCAATAGTTCAGTACGGGCATGCAACTCAAAACCAGGTCAACTCTGAATTTTTGTTTCCTTCTCTTTGCTTTTTTGGTACTGGGATTTGAGACAAGAAGTCTAATGGCTCAGTTCTATGGCTTAGAAAGAAAAGCCCTGAAAAGCCTGATCTCTGCTTTAAATGAAAGCAAATACACACTGGCACAGAAGAAATCTAGTGCTTTACAGTTCTTTGCTTGCAAACATTGTTATGTTGTTGAGACGAATGTTATCGTTTTAGAGACAAATGTATCCACCATGTTTAATGTAGAAACGTGCATTTATTTCTATAGTGAAATGAAAAAAGTGAAAAAAAATGTATTTGTTAAGTATATTTCCTAATTTTTTTTTTAAAAAGGTAATAGTGAAAAAAACTTTCTATCTGTCCAATAAAGATGCTAAGACTACCCTCACAGCTCCTTTCCCTGGGGAGTTAGGATGCTCAGCAAATTCGGCTCTTAAATCAACATACGTTTGTTATTTAAGTTATATTGTCATTGCTTCCTTTCTGTTCTTGTGAGAGCTCATGGCTATTCTTTCCAAGCCTGGAAGCAGCGTCTTTAAAGTGTGAATATTACATTACCCACACCCCTACCAGAACTAGAGAGAAAACACTTTTGCTGCATAGAAAGACTGACAACTCTAAACATGCTACAATAAAAAGCAAGACCTGATAAAAATTCCATTACTCGCTTATCTGGAGGGATTCTTCCCAGTTCAAAGGGTCAATTTCCCAGCAGGGCACCAGCGCTTATCAGCTAGCTCTGCTGAGCCTTTCAATTGCAAAGAGAAGTGTTGCCTCCAATGGCATGACAATGGCACTATTAAACAGGCACTTCAAAGATATAGATGTTGTAAATGCTTTGATTTTTGCCAAGTTCTCTATGGCATCACTATCCAACAGACTTTTTCATGCGGAGGTCACAGTCTTCACCAGGCAAATGAAAAGCAGGTAATAAAGTAAGTCGTGTGAAATGCAGCAAATTCATCACATGTCTCTACTCTCAAAGCACGTCCCCGCATTTTCCTAGGTGCAGAGCAGCCTGTGCCTGACCAAGCGAGAAACGGGGCTACTATAGTGTGAAGTCCAACTAACCTGCTGCAGCAGGCAGCTGGAGCCAGCAGGACCTGTTTATATCCCACAGACCCACAACCCTCCTTCCCGCAGGAGAAAACACACGGACGTTAGTATTACAGAGGAGAACTTGCAGGAGTGGACATTTGGAAGAGCAGATCTATTGATGAGCTGCTTGTCTGCCACACCAGCCTGGATTCATTTTAAGCTGGCTGCGTAGGCAGGAGAGCCGGTACTCCTTTGGATGATTAAAGACATACAGGTTTGCTCCTTATCTTGCTATATGGAATGAAGAGGAGGAGACTGGGCACAGTCAGCGTGGAACGACTGGTCATTCCCCAGTTATCACAGGATCACATGATATAGATCACACATGTTAAGGTGCATACGTGGTCATCCAACATCTGCCAGTTTGCATCAGCGCTGGATACACCAACCTTTATCTAGATCTTAGATGACTACCTTCAGACCTTTCCCAGCATTTGATCTGTGACCTTTCCTCGCGCATAAACCATGTGTTTTAAGTAAAACTGTCCTGCCCCGAGAGCAAGAAGTTTGCACGTCATTCATCTTTTAAAATTCCTTTTGACTTAGCTCTCTCCCCACTTTCTTTGGAGCAAAGTCCCAGCCTCGTTTTTTCAGGCCAACCATCTGCTTGGATGGAGCAGCATCCTTTGGAAAGAGCTCTGCGATCTCGAATGTCTGCAGTGCAGTCGCCTCGACTTGTTAGCTTGTAACCCTTGGGAAACCGGTAACAAGACGTGCCAACAAAGATTGCAACAGCAAGAAGCTTCATTTTCACATGAATGAGGACATGACAGGAAGCTTTTCAACCCCAAACATTTCCTGTCTGATCAACAGACCACAGTTTACACATAGGAGTAAACATGTGACCCACAGCAAACCAAGGCCATCTACTCTAAAACATGTCTGTTGAAAGCACAGACAAGACTATGATTAAATTAAGTTTTAATTCTATAAAACAGTTTAAACCCAGATAGGGGTTAGATTCAATCTTCACTAAAGGAATTACCCTTTTCCTAGTTACTCCCCATCAGAATGGAAAAGGAAACTTTCACTTGACCTCCCTTGCTTGGTTTATGCAGGCGTTGTTTAAGGAGGGCAAGGGATGCAAACCAAAGCTACTGTATTATTGCACCCCAGCAAGTTACACCACACCAGCAGAACCCCCATACTTCCCACCTGTCTCACAAGCAAAGGTGTAAGAGCAGTTTACACAAATGCATGACACCTCACAGAGGCTGCAGTTCCACAGCCACAAAGATGATTGAGGGCCTGGAGCATCTCTCTTATGAGGAGAGGACTGGGCTGGTCTTTTCTCAGTGGTGCCAAGTGACAGAACAAGAGGAAATGGGCACAAACTTGAGTATAAGAAGCTCCACCTAAACATGAGGAAGAACGTCTTTACTGTGAGAGTGGAAGACCACTGGAACAGGCTGCCCAGGGAGGTGATGGAGTCTCCTTCTCTGGAGACATTCAAAACCCGCCTGGACAAGTTCCTGTGCAACCTGGTCTAGGTAGACCCACTCTGGTGGGGGGGTTGGACTAGGTGATCTCCAGAGGTCCCTTCCAACCCCATAGGATTCTATGATTCTCTTGGGCTGGCCAACCGGCAGCAACACAAGTATTCCCCGATGTATACCTGTAACACAAGGCACGTTGTAGTTTTAATAAAACTGAGCAGGGCAAAATAAAACCCTATTCTCCACTGCTGACAGGCTGATGTGGATGTAACACACAAGTTATAAAACAGTTTTATCTTAGGGCTTTATTCCATCTCAGCTAATTTACATTCACATACCCTCTCTTTCCATGCCCCCAGCAGCAAAGTAGTACAGCTTGTGGGTGTGACTTGCACACATGCAGTCTCTCTTCTTCTCTTTTGTCTTCTCTCTTCCACTGCATTATCTTTCAATTAGCCATAGGAGTACAGCAAAACACACAGTTCTCTGATCTCTTAGATCTTTTATCTGTAAATATTAGTAGTACCTGCCTGCTTTTTAGGAGGAGCAATCTTTCTGGAAAGAACACGCGTTTTAGGGAAGAATAAAGAAGACAAAATTGGAGGAATTAGGTAGGAGATGTTTTAAACATTTACGCTAGCAACCCCTAATAAAGACACTGTTTTGTTTCCATCAAATATATTCAGAAAGGACTCTCAAAGGTAAAAGACAAGAGGTTATGCATAAATCTACCAGCGAGTACTGGTATGCCTACGCAACCAGCATGTACACTGGCAGTCCCTCCTCTAGAGCTGCCCAGTTTCTTTAGCCCTCAGCAAGAAGAAATTCTAAGCCGGTATTACTAAAAAATGATCCACAATCCTCATGGATCTAACAATGTTTAATAGGCTTTATAGGGAAAAAAAAAAAAAAAGTGTTAAGACTTCAAGTTTTGTAAGTACTACATGCACTCTGGAGCTATGAGTTGCCACCTGTATTGCACACACCTGTTTAAAACAACTCATTTACAGGGCACTGAATCATCATGCCATTGTGTACTGGTTTTGGCAAGTTTTATAGAAGAAAACTATGGGACAACAGGCTAAGATGCCTGTGTAATTTTTACCTCGAGGGGAACAGTTAATTTAAAGCCACTCTGTTAATGCAGGGACCTGATGACAAAACAGCTCTATCATGAAAAGCCTAGTTGAAATCTCATCGGTTAATATCTCGATGGCTCTCCTTGACAATGCTACTTTAACTGCAGTGCAACCTATCATTTTGTAACTTTACTTGAGGAAAAAGAAACAAAACACTGAAATAAGATCTGGTAGTGTTCCACTTATTCTGAAACATCTCTCTATTGGACCAAGATATAGGAATATTTATTAAAAATACCACATGCCTCACTTGATAGTGTAACATATAAACAAGCCAGGATAGTCCTGGGAACCAAACAAAGCAAGATTTGGTATGTAAAGGTTTATCAGAAACTGATGGATTAGGTTTTCTAAAATTCCTACTGATCTAGAAGAGCTGATCTTTTCATAAGTGTCATTATCTTAAGCCACTCCATCATCACCCATTTGGGTTTCCTCATGTTGCTCATCCCCTTCTAAGCACGTCTCCCAAAGAAAAGTCTTGCTGGAAAGTTCACTTCATGGTGTTAGTACGAACAAAGTTTTACATCCTCCTTCACAGTTGCCCACTTATTTCTTGGGAGAGTGCTTCAAAGTGGAAGCCCAGGCTAGTCCATCTGAAAGTCTGGAGGGTTCAAAACTTAGAGATGACTCCAAACGGAGCCAGTGAAGAGAATAAGGCATTAGGTAATATACCCTTTGCCATATAAGCTGCTGGGCTCCTTGCCAGTCATATCTCAAGAACCAGTACTTGAAATGGTAAGTTACAGAGTTACAGCTGTCTTCAGACCAGACCCCTGAGCACACGCATCTGCAACGATGTGCGTGCCTACACCAAGCAACAGATCAGAAGCAGAGATTCACGAGCTTGTGGAGACACAGGCTCATAAATCCACACAATGCAGTGCAGCTGGATAGTCAGTTTGGGCCAGCAATGCTATAGCTGCATTTACATAACGCTTGTGCCGCTGAACTTGGATGTCTCTATCACGTTCCCCCACAGCTTCTGCTTCCAAGGAAGCGCAGCCAAACTGGGAACACACATCTGGGGTCTAGAAATGCTCCAAGTCAAGGCTGACAGGATGAATCACCATCTTCCTGCCAGCTAAAGGATGGAAGAGATTTAACAACCAACCTCCTTCCCCATCCCCCTTCTTAACGAGCAGCTGTGATACACAGGAGCAGAAGGGGGGATTCAGGTGAACAGGAGAGCTAATGCAGACAGTCTGGACCTGGAAACAGATGCTCACCAAAGAAAAGAGATACCAAAAAAATTTTTAAATGTTAGAAGTGCAAAACTGTTTAAGGGTAAATTTCAACTAGGACTTCAGTCCTTGACAAAAATAAGAGTAAACTCAGGAAAGACTGTTCCTTTCAGTTAAATCTTTGAGCATCCTTGAGACTATGACAAACAGCACTGATCTACCAAATAGCCTAAAATAAAGCTTCAGTATCATTTTTAATGATGTCGAATGGGATAAATAAGCAGCACAGCCAGCACTAGCAGCGTTGGGAAAAAAGCCAACACCAAGGCAGCAGATTGAGCTGGTTCTCAGGAGTTGGGAGGAAGCTTCTTGGGGAGGCCCATAGCCTTAGGCCAAAACACAAGGCATTGCTGCACAGAGCAGGGAAGCGAAGGAAAAGGCAACAGAAGACAACTTCCATTAAGCTACATAAATCACCAGAACTACTTACAAGGAGTGAAGAGTACTGGGAAGGATGTCTGACCATGCCCCAGAAGCTGTGTGAGACTGCTTTCCTTTCCCTACCCTTCCCTCTTCTTTCAGATTAAAAAGTTAATATTGAAGCAATACAACCGCATTTCATTTGCTTTGCTCACTTGAAGTGTTTTCCTTTTGAGCACAGAGGGTAGGAGGCAGAGAAACACCACCACGCTGTCCTTCCACTTCTGCTCCTCATACTCCACTGTGCTGGTCTGGAGAGCCCTGGTCCCCCAGGCTCCAGCAGTGCCAGGAGATCCCAGGGCAGGACAGAGACACAGCAGGAGCAGGCTCACTGACAGCACGTGCTTTTCCAGAGGCTGTCCTTGCAGCGCAGACATAAATGTGGCAGAGCCATCTTCCCCCAAAAGGCAGAGCTTTCAGAACAGCAAGCAAGAAAGCCATAGCATGTCATGGTTAGAGAGGACAGGCTGCTCCACAGAGAATATACTCTGCTTTACTCGCAGCCTAGCACGTCCTGCTCACTCCTCTGCCCAGGAATTAGGGATGCCCAGCACCACCACAGGGTTTTGCATCAGATTTCTTTCTGTTAAAAACCTAATGGGGCTTCAGCTCTCAACTATTTGGCAATGGCAGCAACATGCCTGGCAGCCTGCCTGGCATAAGGAGGACCTGTCCATCATCAGGCTTACTATTCAGTGACACATTCAGGCCTTCCAATTTCTCTCCCCAAGGCCATCTCAGTTTTTACAACTTCACTGCATTACTGATCCAGATGCAGTCCCTCTCCGTCATTTGAAAAGATGTAAAATGAAGTAATCTCAGCACTTTGGTTACTGTTCTCAGGACAGGACTCAGAAGTGCAGGGAGAGAAAGTTCTTGAGCCAGAACAACAGGGAAGCAGAGCACAGACACTGTAAACTACAACAGAGACAGGCTCGGCTGCATGCTCTCGCTATACCTATCTACAACATATACACTACATGTGTGTATAAGCATGTATACACACACAGAGGCAAGACTATATGCAGGCAAGATGATTCTAGAGCACTTAAGGATACAACAGTAGACAGGCTGAGACAAGTAAGTAATAAAACAATTTAGAAGAGCAAGCTGACAGCTAAAAGATGCAAACTAGTTTATTCTAAGAAGTACCTCCATCTATTCTATGGTGGAATAATTCATTTTGTATTCAGTAATATTTCTTTCCAGAGTAATTCATGCAAACAGGCTTCAGGAAAGTTTCTTAATTATTTGTGTGAATACAAGATGAGTCTGACCTGAAATAAGCTAACTTGAAATCCCAGCCAAACTTAACAAGCCTTAAATTGTTGCGTTTTTTTTTTTTTCTTTATTCTATTCTATGGCTAGAGCTTAAATAGCTATAGTTTGTGTAAAGCCATGGCTGCTTTTCTTAAAAGGGCTAACCCAGCAGCCATGGCTTTACACAAATGGATCTTACACGGATCTTCCAGCCGCCTGTTTTGCTGTACTATGGAGCTCTGAGCCAGACATGGACTATTGAAGGAGAAGCAAATTCTCTTCCACTTGGACCAAGAACCGTCCACAGAACTAACAAGTTTTCTCAACGAAGAAGAAGAAGGTTGACTTCCCCCACTGCCAGCCCCCAAACAGGCTTACTGTGTGGAGATTCACGCTCGTTCTGGTGAGTGGCACGAAGATCTGTTTTGTTTCCACCACAACTCTCCCAGCCAGTGGAAAGCCTGAATGAGACCACGTATCTGTGACCACACGTCACTTCACTTGGGCAAACAAATCACGGATATTCCTCTCCCCAGCAAGAGAGATATTTCTGGAGCTCATCTTTGGAGCTTTGTCTGTGCTGCATTTCCAGTGCATAGCATTAAGCCCATATGAGTTAAATTGTCAAGCAAAGCTACCTCCCTTACCTCTCCAAAAAACCCCTCAAGAAACTCTGCGTCTCAAACCACATCCTTATTAAAAAAAATTAATAAGTAAATACTCAGAAGGGTGTGTGCAAGCCACTAAACCGAAATTCCTAAACTCTAATCCTTTCCAACAATAAAACTTTTTGCTTCTGCCAAACCACTTGGTCCATCTGTTTCGCTTTCTTTACTGTAAAAAGGAGAACGTGGCTTCCTCCACTAAGTCTGTTGACTCATAGTGTCCTTCTCCGAGTAACCTTTTCTTATTTTCAAATCATTTTCACACTAAAGCTTCAGGTCTTGTCTAACAGAAAGCTCAGGTGATTGTACAAGTATTACCTCTTGTGCTATTGTCATAAACACAGCATTATCTGCTTTTTGTTGTTGTTGACAAAACAGCTGGAAAAAAATTAGGCTTTAATTTTTTTAGTTGTTCAAATTTTCTTGATGGTTGAGGGATGGAGAAGAGAGCATCCTCCCACATAAAATGCCACTGCTTTCTTGAAAAGTCTCAATTCTGAAGAATTAGAAAAGCAGTTCAGCCAAACTGCTTCCAGGCTTCTGGATTTCATTTGAAAGATCAACCTCTTTCCTGAGAATCCAGAACTTGGAGAGTGTTAAATACGTATTTACTCTAATGTCTTCTCACCATGAAGAAAACCCTACTGTATTAAAAGGGGAATTTATTTTTAGTTAAAGAACTAATTAATACCTTTTAATACCTCAGTGATTTATATTTTGAAGAAATTCCATTTCTTGTCCCATACCTTGGTAAATCTTCAAAAACACACGCTGCAGAGAACCTGACCACTAGTCCATCAAGATCTAGGTAACTAATCCAACAGCCCTTGTACCTAAGGCAAGAAACAATTATTTAAAGAACATATACCACTTAACTGCAACCATTTTTAGACCTCCCACTTTGAGGTATGAAGCAAAGGTGGCTTGAGAGCAACTTCAAAAATGTCTTCTGCAGGCTACCTTTAGAGGAATTGTTCCTGTGGGGTGATGTATGTAAATAAGAGTTCCTGTTCCTCAGGGTTTCATATGGAAACATTTACTAAGTTACACCAGCATAAATGGCTGTAAAATTTCAGAATCAACCTTCTCCTTCAACATTAGATACTTCACCTCAGATTTTATTTGTAATTAAAATGTTCCACAGGAAATAATAACCATAGCCTTAATTAGGTAATTAAACCTGTTCTTGAAGACTTATGTAATGCAAAAGAACAATCATGCAGATGGAAAAGTTTAAACCTACTAATTATATGCATGCATAAGGTACAAGAAAAAGCTTCTTTCTTAAATCTCTTATTTTAACTTTGGCAAAATTACATGTTCCACAACCAGCTGCTGTGCATCTCAAGTGAAGATCTTACTAATACAAACCTTCTATATCAGTGCTGCACTAGAAGCCACACTCACTAATTCTCATAAAGTTAGAAGACTCTGAAGAAGTAAATTAAAGATTCACAAAAAGCTTAGGTCTGCTTTCTAGATCCTCTTGTGCCATGCACTTGGAATAACTTATCTTTACGTAACTGTAGATGTTCCTTCCCCATCTGCCTGTCCCACCCTTTCCTAAGATGAGCAGTAATAAGGATATCTCAGCTGCTCATGAGGCAGCTGTTAAACCATCCTACTTTAGAGCTATAAAAAGTACAAGGATTAAAGAGGGTGGAGAAAAAACAATCAAGTATAATTATTTTTCTTAGTGGATAAGTTTTTGTACAGTTGTAAATAAGCTCTGAAAATTTAAGACAAGGATTTGCCCCATACTGAAGCCTTACCAATATTAAAGAGAATTTAAAATGTGTGTTTTTCATTCTCTTTTGCAACTCGTTGCTCAATGTATGTACAGGCCAAGTTGAGAACTGCATCTCAAAATGAACTTTCCTATGATCAGCCTATGGTTTCATGAACATCTGAAAAAGGATAATTAGTTACACCTATTTGTATAGGAATGCACTTCCCTAAAGCATTTAAATTAGTTTACAACAGTGCCTCAAGGAAACAGCCAGTGGTATTTTACAGCAAGTTAGCCAGTTTGCAAAGGCTTTTTAAATAGCCTTGTCTTGCCTTACAGAAAAGAAAACACTGGTCTTCCACACAGCTCCCTCTACTGATTAGATCTTCATATTTTGTCACATTGCAAAACATTTATGGAAGATCGTTCAGCTACACAGATTTCACAAGAAGTCAGAAATATGTGTGTTACTATATAAGTATTTAAGTACCAAGTCTCAAGGCGGAGGGAAAGAAGGGGGGAGAAAAAAAAAAGGATCCAAACAAACAAGCCTGTATGCCCAAAAGCTACTCAGTTCCATGCAACCCCTGGGTAAAAATACCCAACTATATTCACATGTCTCCCAACCAAAACAAAATTAACCATACTTGAACCTCATGGAAAACTCCAGTTTTTCAGAAGCTGGGACAATAATAACGCCAAACTTACTCATATTTAGTAGCCAGGGTTTCCCAGAGTTTTGAATAATTTGAGATTTTTATCTCAAGATCACATAAGCATCTTAGTACCAAGAAAAATGTAATTCATCTTGTCTATAAAAGCAGCACCAAATAAGGAAAAATGGAAAAAACAAGCAACTTCCAGAAGTCTTAAATTAAGTACTATCCCCAGAAAACAGATGCTACCCATCACATCGCTGTATTTACTGCAACTTCAAAATGCTTGCATTTCTCTTTTCAGTAGAAATTTGCCTGGAGTTTAAATGTATAGGTTTTCATTTGTGAACTGAAGGCTGATCTCTCAGCATTAAACACTGATGAAAATTTCACCAAAATATTAAGAACTAAAAAAAAAAATTATTGGCCATTTTAAGACAATCCTACCACAATACTTTAAAGCACATCACGTGGCATTTTTATGTCTGGAACTTAAGAATCCTGACAAAGACTCCACTTGAAGCCTTGGGGGCTGGAAATTGCAGTTTCCTCCTTTTTCAGTAATGTTTGCTTATGCAAAGTTTTAGCTACATTTTACCAGTAAAGAGTACAAGGAGACAGCAATCTTTTAGTTAAAGAGACCCATACTAGGTGAATACTTTATAGATCTATCAACGTGGGTCTAAATTAAGCAAGTCATCTGTAATGCAACAGAGAAGACAACACAAGAACAGTAAGAAGTTTTGTACTAGCTAATTACCTGGTTATAATTTGATTTTAGGAAAAAGTAACAGTTAATAACCTACTGCCCATCAGAAAACCACTACGGTTTTCTTTGACCTAAGAAGCTACAACTGCTGACAAGATACCCAGTAGTTACTTTACCTGACTTAATCAGCAAGGATTCACTTGTGCACATTTAGATGACACAAGAGGATGGTGGTGTAAGAATTGTGAGCCAGTGTGACCAGCGTCTCTACTAATACTTCAAAATTACAATTCAAGGTCAGGTTGTACCTGTTCTTTCAGCTGAGTCCTTTAAATATTGTCTACATATGCCTAACGCTTCACGTCATAGTTTATCCTGTGCAGCACGAAAGACTCTCTACATGTGCTCTCCTCACTTTCTGCAGCATGTTGAACAGACAGTGGTCAACAACTGCTCTTTGAAGATGGGTCTTCCCAGGTATTCATCTTGCCGCTTCAATTTAGAAAAACAGTCCGTGTTTATTCCTGCCTCTTGGGTCCCCCAGCCTTGTACTGGACCACTAAGTACCAAAGATTGAATCAGTAGCCCTCCTTTCTCCCTGCAAGTGACATGGACAGAAATATCAATGGCTTAACAGCATGAGGCCACTCAGCACGTACCATCATTATTTTATTTTAAGATCGGTGAAAGTAGCTAGTAGGTGTAACAACACTTTTCGAGAAGTATGAATACCACACTTCGCAGCTGCTTATGTTTCAGCCCAAAGGCTGTGTTTCCAGCAGCAAGACAACCCCACGAGCACTTACCTGGCTTTTGTAGCCAGGTTCTGGTTACTGCAAGGCCTTTATCTTGGCCTTCCACAAACACATCTCCAATTACAGGCAAGAATGTCTGTATGTATCCTTTTTTTCTTACTGTAATTCTCTTCAGAATTCCTTCCCCTTCAAGCTTTCTCCTACAGATTGATGACATTCATGAAACAGATGCATAAAAATACCAGTTTTAAACACACCTCTCCCAAGGAATACCAATTATCTCTAGCATCAAAAATGTTGATGTCCTTCGGGAATGGCTAGACAGAGCCATCTCCTGGCTAGACAGTAAACAGAACTTCTGTAAATATACACCTTAATGTCTGTGAACACGCTATTCATCTATTGCAAGAGAAATCCTTGGTGCAGATTCAAGGGTTGGATAGTCTTCCTTTCTGCATACTATAGTTCCTCAAAACAATCAATTCATAACTACATGGATAATGGAGAACAACCCTGTTTCCTACTAGGCCTTAGGAGAGTATAGTCATTAAGCCAATGGCAGCTCTGGAGTAAAAACCCCAAGTCCTAAACCTCTCCTGCTAGCTTGAGAAACACTGACACAGTGAAGCTTTATCCATTTGTCCTTAACAGAAGCTCCAGAAGAACATCTGGGGTCCAGGAGACGAATCACACACAAACCTGGTCAGTGCTATGACATGTCCCACCCTGCAAACCTTTCTGGCTTTCTTAGGCATAACACAAGATAATTAAACTCAGTTACCTTGACTTTTCACAATAATTTGTTAAAAAACACGTAATAGCTATGTTTTGGGGATATACAAGGCTATCGTATAGCCTATTACAGGCTGTATGAGTAAGTTAACCTGATGAGTTTAACCCTATTTAAGTTACTAAAAATCTCATGTTGTGGGTTTAGTTTTAATAAAATCAAAGAAGTAACAGTATCCTTAGACAGCATCCGTCTTTTGCTTCAGTAGGTTTCAAACGCAGCAATTCCTGCATCTTAGACAGAATTCACTATTAGAACTCCTTCTAAAACCATTTCTCTGCACAAGATATCTACAATCCATACGCAAGATTCATTTTCCTATTTCTACCAACCCGGAAGAAAGATGTGAGCATGGCAAACAAGGCTTCTTCAGTACCTGCACGTATCTCTAGATTCCTTGTTAAACCAACACTCAGGATAGCTAACAGATGTGAGATGTTACAGATAAATAAGTAGATTATGTTCAATTAACAGTCTTTGTTAGTTTTTCTCCCTCCTAAAAGAAGGTATTTCCATCTCTTCTGAATGGTTGCAAACATTGACCCACCTGTAAACATAAACAGTGCAAACACTACACATACATTAGGGCAGGTAGGGAAAGATGCCACAACCACTAAGCTGAAGCCTAGCAGCATCATGAAACGTAGTAGAAGAAAGAACTCCCCATGGCAGCGAGAGCAATCTGTCATTAGTAACTTCTCCAGATTGTGAGTGCAAGCAGCAAGCAAGTGCAGCCCTTTGCATCAGACTTTATTTTATATTGCACTACGTAAGCCCTCACCTCGGAGGGACTAGAGGCTTTTAGATTCTAGTTTTAACTACAGCTGAGCAACTATCCTTCTGTTCCCTTCTTAGAGGCAGATGAGGCTCAGAAGTCTCTCAAAATACACTCTTCAGCCACAACCAGGCTGATCTACTGTCCACATTATCACTTTCAAAAGATTTCTGGTTTTGACACTTGAAGTGAAAATTCAGCTTTCTCTGCAAAATCCTCACAAGTCAACCTTGATACATAAGCTCTTTCAATGTTCTGAAGAAGTGTCAAAACACAGGTTTCCCAAAGTCTTGGTTTTCCTGCGTACCACCATTCGTACGATGGCAGGAACAGGCAGAGCCGGTAGCAGCAGGAGCGGCTGGAGGCCCTGCACCAGCCTGGGTGCCGTTTCAAAGCGGGTCACCTGTACGAGGATTTGGGGATCTGGAGCTAGAGCAGTGTGTGACCGAGGGCAACAGAGCAAAGCAGAGCACTTTGGTCCCTCACCAAGGCTGCCGTCCCCTCCTACACGGGTGCACGAGCAACAGCTCGGTCATTGGAAGCCTTTCACGTAGGCAGTCTGGCAAGTCACAGATGTCACTTTTAAGTAACACAGACATTATTCATAGCCAGTCACTGCTTGCTATCTACAGATAACTGATTGCATTCAGACCAGATTGGAAACAAGGTTGGCTAAAGGAAAAAAAAGAAAAAAAAAAAAAGAGCCAGACAATCTGTTCTCTCAGAGCTCCAGCCATTCCTGCACGCAGAAAGTGGGAAAGACTTGGCCAGCCAGGACCCACACTGTAGCACAATAGCTGCTCAAAGTCAAGAATACAGCGAGATAATGCATTACCAGCCAAGTGCAATAGAAACCTCAGCAACTAGAGTTTGAGTCTACTTTTTACTGCAGCTAGAGGATCTGACAACTTTATTTTCCAGTCCTTGCCTGTTCTGCATTCGTGTAATAATTTTTTTTTTAAATATCCAGACTTTCTGCACACAGTATAACACTAGAAGAGATCGTGTAACAGTTCAGCTGGCCATGCAGAGATGCATGGCTTGTTTTGTATCTTTTAATTGCACAAATAAAACCGGTGCTTTTTTTTTCCTTCTTAAGATTTATATTTAAAAGAGCGCACAGGAAAATTTAAACACAGTAAGAACAGCACAGATCGCTGGCAATACAGGGTTTATACATCAGCTCATCATCACTTAACTATAGGTATCACCTCAAATGAACTGATTTCTACACCTATTATATTCTTGGCTTCTTTGCTAAAGCATGGTGTGGCCTACTTATTAAACAGCTGCAATCAGGATCTCCTTCCCCTAAGAGCAGGATATAATGAAGTAACAATTTTTGGCAAGTACCTCATAGCCACAACTTGCCTAGATCAAGTTTAATCTTTGTTTAGTTCAAAAATTTATGAAGTTGGTTATCATCAGTTTTTGGGGCACACAATAACACACTGCAATCAAGATATTTGCTCTCTGAAAGAATATACCAATATTTTAAAAATGTGTTCGTATCACAGTATTTAAAAAACACATCGAACTTACTGTATGATCTTTTTGAAAACTTAACCATTAGATCACAAAGCTGAACTACTACCAAAATGCTTTATGCAGATGTCTATAAAAAAAAATAATAAATCAACGCATGTCAGAGCACCATCCTTCAAACAAGCCAGTTAACTTGAATATTCTATAACACTCCCCTTCCTCGAGGAACTCAGCTCTGTCAAAACCAAAACCCAGTACTCAGTAAAGCTGAATGAGGAAGCAACACACAATTTGGCACCGCACTTCTCTACAAGCCCTCAGATGTAGAGCCTCTGAAATCCCCATTAAGAGCATCGTAGTGGGGACGTTGGATGAATGCATTAAACCTTTTTTTAAGCCATCTTGTTTTTCTACTTTTGTACACCTGTTGTGTACAAGAAGCTGTTTATAAATACTAGACCTGAGTTTGCGTTTGTGGGTACACTACAGATCAACCGATGAATTTAAGGACAGAACACACCAAACATGTTTACAAAAGCATACAGTACAATTACACTGATTTAAAATAAAAATAAATTAAAAAAAGAATCAACCAAAACCCACAAGCCAAACTAAGTTATAGTACCTTAGAAAAAGGCTCAGAAGATCAGTTGGCAAACTAAGAACCAAACAACCAAACACTCCATTAAGTACATCCAAAATATTTTATTGATTTTTTTCTTTTCCATTGGAATTAATTCCATCTCACTGCCTATCATACATTAAAGAAAGGCACTAGGGACAAAAGTTCTTAGATTTTATCTACAGGAAAAACACTGAAAAAAAGAAAGTCTGTCACGTAGGAGACTTCAGCTTTACTAATTACTTCCCTCATCCTAGACCTAAAAGATCTGATATGCCCTTTTTTCCCAGGGCATGTACTCTTTACCTGCCATCTGGGTTTAGATCCATCTTTATTCATGGCTTAGACTGAAATCTCCCCTGAAGTGGCTGAGACCCACCCAACCCACCCTACATTCCACCTCTTCCACTGATGAGGGCCAGTAAGTTTTGGCAGAGAGGTCAGGCGTGAGAGCTGTGCTGATGTAGACCAGGCTGGCAAAGGCTTCCAGCCCCTAGTAATCTTTGCACCACCAAGAGCAGGAACTATGAGTAGTACTGTCCCCAACTATTTTAGCACATGCCAACATTCCAAGGACCATCTCAGTATTAGGAAAGTCATAAAAGTAAGCCAAGTAAAAATAGCAGAAAGGGAGAAGTAGGACGTACCTGCAGAACAAGACAAAGCAAGACTCACAAGAAATGGATAACTGGGGACTTTTAAGACACAACTTAAACCCATTTATGTTTGGGATGCTGCAGGGACTTAGAGTCACAAAACAGTTAGGGTTGGAAGGTGGCCTTCTTAGAATCATAGAACAGTTAGGGCTGGAAGGGACATTAAAGACCATCTAGTTCCAACGCCCCTGCCCTGGTCAGAGACACCTCCCATTAGACCAGGTTCTCAAAGCCCCATCCAGCCTGGTCCTGAACACTTCCAGCGATGGGGCATCCGCAGCTTCTCTGTGCTGACCACATGCAGCCTCCTTGTACCAGCACTGGCCTTCAGCTGATCACACGGTGGGACTGTGCAGGAATTTAAACAAGCAGAAAGCTAACTCTGCCAAAATAAAAAGAAAAAAGTGAAATTTCCTGTTGATTTGATTCTTTAAACCAGTCCACCATGAGGTCAGACAAGCTGTAATGCCACTGGAAGGGGAAAGAGACTATAGCAGCACTTATCTAAGTAGTGCTCTAAGCCAGTGGAACTGGGCCCTCTGTGAGCACTTTTCCCTTTGTGTTCTCAAAGCTGTGTTCCAGTGCTCCATCCACCTCTAAATGCTCACTGGCAATAGGCCTGTTATGCTCAGATATCTTGAAGAGTTCTCTAACCACCCACAGATGCTGAGAAGAGCCATAGNCCCTCTGTGAGCACTTTTCCCTTTGTGTTCTCAAAGCTGTGTTCCAGTGCTCCATCCACCTCTAAATGCTCACTGGCAATAGGCCTGTTATGCTCAGATATCTTGAAGAGTTCTCTAACCACCCACAGATGCTGAGAAGAGCCATAGAATCAAAAGACAGCCATCCCCATCCAAACCCAATTTCCACTAAATTGCTGAAGATCATAAATCATAGAATGGTTAGAGCTGGAAGGGACCTCAAAGATTATAGAGTTCCAACCCCCCTGCCATTGGCAGGGACACCTCCCACCAGACCAGGTTGCTCAAAGCCCCATCCAGCCTGGTCTTGAACACTTCCAGGGATGGGGCATCCACAGCTTCTCTGGGCTCAAAGATATCTTTGGGAATCTGAAATTTCAGAGCTGTTCTTGTTCTTTAAAGTGTAGCTATGACTTATCAAACTTGCCCTGTTCTGTCAAATTACCCGGAAGGATTCCACACGTAAAAATCTTGTCTGAAGAAGCAACTTCAGGTGCTTGTAAGGAGTGTGCTGCAGGTGTGCAGAATACAAACCCAAACAAACTCAGAGGTTCAAGTTGAGCTGCAAGATTTCTACTCATTCAGAATGACCAGCTTCTCAACCTTATTTCATACTATGCAGATTTAGGAGACAACAATCTTTACTGCCTTTTATTTCTATTTTCCTCTGGAAGTACTCTAGAATGGCACTCATAAGCAGTTGTTTCTGAAGACTTTCCTGATCTTGTAAACATTTTGCAAACAAACCTCTGACCATTCATAGGCCATGAATAGGAGTAGAGTCTGCTGTCCCACATATTGGACAAGTTGCCTTAGCATGACAGAGCTTAATTGTCGATCACTTATAACACATCTCTAAACAGCAATATGAACCCTGTATTTCATTAATATGGCTTCTAAATTAATATTTTAGAAGCTATTTTCAAAATAAAACCATCTTAGAGATTAATTGAATCTTAATCACCTCCTAAGACTGTTGGAAGATATTGTGACTTGAGCACCACTTAGACAACCATTCAGCCAGCTACTTCAGCAACTAAGCATCAAGAATGAAGGAAGCCATCCAAACAGGTCATCATACTCTTTGCAACCAGTCACAATGCCGTACTGCATTGTGAAGAATACACACCAGGGAAGGAAAGTTGGATTTTTCCATTATCCCCATTCTTCCAGTGGGAACACGTGATTTACTAAAGACATTCTAATTTATGAAGACACAATTCATGGAAACACCAGCTTATTTACTAAATTACCTCCTGCATGCTGCAGAAATCCAAATGTTGCATTGGCGCAGGGTGGTCTGAATTCAGTCGACCCTGCTTTGAAAAAAAGTTAGATCAAATGACCTCCTGAGGTTGTTTCCAACTGGAACGATTCTACAAAAGGACCTGTATGTTCTCCTTTGGGGAACCCAGCGAGTAACTATGCCAGCTCTCACACAGGATTTGTATCAGGTTTGACCTGACACAAAGAAGCGTGAATGATAAAATAAGTCTAAGGGTTCAAAACTCAGTCTTCCAATGAAACAGAGGTGTGAGGACTGATGCTTTACAATTGTGATCAAACTCCCCCATCCAGCATGGTGGTCGCTTCACTTAAGTGAGAACATGATTGAAGCGCTACAGAACTGTTGTCCTCCATTAAAATGAGTTAGTAACATTTTGAGCATGATATCCACTGTATTTGTTTTTTTAAGCAAACTAGAGGTGGTATAGACATACAAGCACTGCTTATACAATAACTTTGCTTCCTGAGGAGTTCAACACCCTAGTTAAGTTATCCTTTGAAGTGTATAACTCCCACTCAGGTCAGAACTATGCTGCCATTTCATTACCAGCTGTATTGAGTCACTATAATCTTGCTTCTAGTCAAATGAAAGGAGGAACTGCTTGAAAAGTAGATAAGGTAATTACTTTCTCTTCTCCGTCTCTCCAGATTGTCGATTAGTTGATCTTTACCTCTTGCACCTTCACTATGTTCCCATGAGTACTATCTACCTTCTGTAACCACCATGGACTCAAGTCCTTGAGTGGAAGAAGAGCAGACCCAAGTCTGGACCAAGTTAACTGGTAGCAGGAAAGAACACATGCAACACTTTAGATGGAAATGAGACTAGTTACGTAGCAAGTTTAATTTTCTAAATCTCCTCCTGACAGACTCTAGTGATAAAAAAAATAATTCTGAGATAAACAAAAGCACATTCACACTTGAAATTCTTCAATTTTTTAATAGAAAAATTTTTTCTGGGTACAGATGGAAAAAACGTGCTTTTGGTGGAATAAACACAATCTTGTATAAGTCTGCCAAAGTAATCAAAACTTTGGTAATTAATACTGTATTTGGTCTTAAGAGAGAAGCTTCCAAAGGCATTGCCAGTAGGTAGTCCAAAAGTTGTTAAGTCTGATTATTTTTATATATAGTGAATTTGCCCAGGAGTTGTCTTCATGAAGCATCACTTTAAAAGAGTTAAGAACCTCAGAGCTGGATATGCTACAGAAGATGGCCTTTTTCAGTGTTTCAGATCTTCATTTAGGTTTATGAGGTAGGTTCCCCAGTGGTACTACATAATTCTGTGAAGCATTTTGTCCAGATGCTGCCCTGATGCACCACATGGTGGCTTTACAGAAAGAAGCAGATCACAAACTAGGTCCATCAAATTAATTCAGTCTTATAAAAAAAAAAAAAAGAAGACAGCCAGCGGCACCAGAACTATATATTCTACAGAAAGGGACTGGGGCTGTTTTAGGTTTTCATTAAAAAATGGTTTCATGAAGCAAAGAGGTACTGTGTGGAAATAGCAACCAGCAGTAATCATTCATGTAATGTCAGCCCTCCAGTGAGCCTGAGCTTCCAGAAGAAACAAAACCACCCTGTCCTTGTTTTTCAATGCATTTTGTCTTATTTCAAGAAACATCTTCAACATTTAGCAGAAGCTTCAGTGAAGGGGGAAGAGCTGTCTACCTTTGGAAGAGACTTTAGATTAAATTAACACTGAGATAGGAATAATTTTATTTACATCACTAGGCTTCCCTTGAGCGAAAAACCCTGCCAAATCTATGGAATATCAACTGCAGACTGTTCCTTGTGTTATCAATTTTTTGTACTCTTGCACTACTCTTTACATTTCAGGGTAAAGACAGCACAATATCCACTCAGAGGCTGATGGAAGTATTGCCAAATCAATATAAACTTCCTAAAATTTACACTAGAAGACTTAAGAACGAAAATCCCACATGACCAGTCTGTCATGCCCTGAAGGCATGTGTCACGCTGCCAGACGTGATTAGAATGTGATAAGAAAAGAATTTTAAAAACACTAAAGATCATGTACAGGAAGCAGCTTTAGGGTTATGCCTTATCAATCCAATCTACTCCTAGGTTTGTAATTAGTAAGAAATGGTCAGTCATACAAAACATTTAGATAGTACTTGCAGTAAGACTTGTATCTTCTAAGTTCCAAATAAAAGTATCCATACTTTTAAATGCGAAGCATCTTTTTTAAGAAACCTTAGTCGTTATAAGAATAAAATGTTTCAAACATAAGGGCCAGTTCCATTCTTCCTTGTTCTGAAGGTCTCTGTCTATTTGTCAGTTGTACCCACTACTGGGCAAAATAATTTCTCACTATTTGCTATTCACACTCTTTTGATGTAAAATATGGGCAACTTTGATCCTTGAAGTCAGTTTCTTGAACAGATTGCTCAAGACCAAGATGATGACAGGCATTACACACTGAATCCTGAAGTCCTCCAACTGCTGCTGATGTTCAAAGGACTGGCATCTCAGATGCAACTACACAGTTTTTCTTAATTCCCCACATTAAAATAAGTTTGTTTTTTTTAAGCTTATCATTCAGACATATTTGAAGCTGGGTAGATGAAAACTGAATGCTAACAGAATAACATTTAAAAAATTTGGGGCTTGGTTTCCTTTTTAAAAGCAGTATGGCAGCACTGAGCACTTCTGTATAGCAATTTTGACGCCTCATGATTGAGCAATAAAAGAAGCACTAGAGCTGAGCAATGCTTCACTCAAAGAAAGCTGACACTTAAGAGACCTCCCATTTTCTAGAATCGTATAGGAATCAATCACTTTTACTTCTCAGTTGTTGCTGGTGCTGGTTTGTTTTTACTTACTTACCCTTTGCCACTGGCTAATAAGCACTTTTCAGGCCGTGCTCATCTGTACATATTCCCCAACCGTAAATCCTGTGATTTGGAAACATACTTTTGAGTCTCTCATTACACATTTGAGTTTCTCAACCCATTTTAACACCTTATAAGATGCTCAGCACCACAGGTCTAACTCCCTGTCACCCAATGGCCAAGCTCCATCCTAAGTAACATATTTCATAGTGGCTTTTGCCTCCACACACTTATATTGCTAGTTACCGCTCTAGCACAATATACGCTGTTCAAATCCAGAACAGGATGACAACAGCAATAAAAAAAACCTTATAGGAGGTGCAGGAATCACTGCATTTTTTCCCAATATGAGAGAGTGGAACAGCATGCTCCCATCAGCAGCTTAGTCTTATAACAAACCAATAAGCAGGTGTGAACAACATTAGATGGGTACCACTAGAGCAATACAATTAAAACAGACATTTTTGTGCAATTATAGCTTCTTAGGACAGAGGAGACAGTAACATCACATAGAAATAGCTGTATTTAGAGTCTGCATATAAAATTGAATACATCAGCAACAAACAACTGGAAGGAAAAGACGTGGAAGAGAAAGGCAGAAGGCGTACAGAAGGATTCCTCGAGGAGGTTAAACTGCTGCCACGCAAAAATACCCCGTTAAACACTGATCAAGGGTTTGTGTGCCATGTGGGAGAATGTTAATTGTTTACAGGTACCCAGGGCTGGAGGACTTGGATGAATACCAGGAAGCAGCGCTGAGAAAGTCCATTGTACAATTAAGAAGGGAGAGGAATCGCTGAAGGAGGCACTTTCATTTAAGCCCATCCTGCTAATTCCTAACCTAATTATTTACCACTGAGGGTTTCCTTTCCCAAGATTGAATTCAATGAACAAAAAAAACACCCCTGAAAGAATGTTTTCATTCTCTTGTGGGAAGAAGGGTACAAAAGGAGACAGGTCTTGTTTGGTGTCATACTACCCACTATTTGTAGAAGATAAAAAAAAAAAAGTGCCTTGTGGTCTGAGAATGGCTTCAATGCCTGCCACTCAGGTGATTCATTATTAGCACCTCTGTTTCACAGCCCCATCAGAAAGTCTATAAAGCTAGTAACATTTCTCATGTTAACAAAATAATATTCACAAGAATTTAGCTGAAAACTCTCAAACCATATGCCTAAAATTCTGAGAAAACCACCACTTTAAACAATATTTTTGGTCAAGTTCTGCTGTGTCAGCAATCCCTCCTCGCTTATTTTCTGTGGAAGATTTTCTGAATACTTAATATTTTGCCCGAGTGTAATTCTTCGGCGGTTTGACTAGTTTAATCCCAGTGGAGGAGCTCACCATGCAGACAGCTCAGGGTTCAGCACTCAACAGCTCTGACCCACAAATCTTCTGGCCGCAAACTGCACCGGCTGTCACCCTTTCTCCTGTTTGCCAGGCAAGCTGCATCCTTCCCTTATTTGACGGTCACCCTGCATCCATGGAAAGAGATGGACACAGTTGGAAGGCACAGCCCATCCGAAGTCTCACTGACCTCCTGAGGTGCCCCTTCTCCTTCCAAGGCCATTAGAGGGAACCTGTGGCAGCCACAGCCTGCATCCCAAGCAGGATTCCTCCACAGGCCTGAATTTAGCACCTGCTCGTCCTTCCTTTAACAGGAAGGCCCACAGTTACTGACCCCAAACGGCCTCCTCATGATTACCTCATGTTAGCAGTAGGCGCACAGGGACACCCGAATTCTTAAGCCAACACAAGGCATTTCTCCTGTGGTCTCAGGCATGCCTATCTGACTCCCCTACCTGCAGGACAGGCTCACTTCAGCACAAAAGCTTCCCAGGAATGAGGGCGATAAGGAAGCGCTCCTTCGGCTATTCAGCGCAGCCCACTTCTTCCTCCTCCTGCTGTCTGCCGGCCTGGTTAAACTAGTTTGGGCAGCTTACCAGGGACCTGGGTACAGACATCAAAGCTCTTGCTGTCTCCTGTGTTTGTGGAGCAGCTGTTATCGGGTTCCTGAATCCATCTAGACACTCAGGCCACTTACACCCTCATGGAGCCACCATCACCACCGGCAGCACATGTCCTTGTCCTGCCAGAGGGTCTTCTGGAGACTGAAAGCCTGGTGAGGAAAAGCTGGGTCTCCAAGCTCGGAGTGCCACAGCCAGCCGGGCTCCTGCCATTCCCGTCCAGTCAGCCAGGGCAACCTGAGGCCAAAGGCTTCATTTCACTTCATGTTCTCCAGCTCTACCTGCCGAGTCACCTCCATCTTCTCCCAACAGAAAAAAAAAAGAACAAAAAACCAACGAAGCAAGGCGTCACCCCAAAAGATGCACGTTTAAACATATCTTTGAGCTGGGACATTCAGGCTTGTTCCCTTTTGCCTGTGGGTTTCAGTACAATTTGCAAATTAATGCAGAGACACAGCAAGTAGAAGAATAGAAAAAAAAATCACGAGTCCTCCTTTTTTTTTTTTTTTTGCATTAGCAGGTTGCCGTCTGTCCTCCAAATCCATTTATTTCACTCAAGTAAAATTATAAGAATTGGAGGGGGGGAAAGGTCACAGTTTTTAGCTTGCTCTCAGCATCTGAGTGAACAAATCTCTTAAATGAGTCCTAAACGTCGGTCTTGAAAAACAGGCAGGCAGAAGCGTCTCAGAACCCACCAGAAAAGGCAGGAGGGACCTCATTTCCTGGCACCCTGCCTGGCTT
>JAHREE010150125.1:25338-39958 GCA_033628505.1 Tringa tobata | reverse complement strand
GGCGTGAAGTTATAAGGGGATCCAAGTCCCGACGCACACTTTGTTTCATGAAAGGGAAGAAATAAAGGAGATGTAGCATAAGAAATATTAAAGTGGTGTGCGCTCTAGCAAATTTAACTCTGCTTCCAGCAGAGGAAACTACAGGGCTGTCGAGAAAGCGAGGCGTAAAGTGCAGAATTTAAAAACCCCTTCACAGCGTATTTACTTTTAAATCGCAATGGTAGATGTAAACCGTGAGGCGGGTTTTAAAGTCGTCTCTTTGCTTCTCTCATGAAATGCGTGCTGCCGTTTTCCCCTTGCAAAAAGGGATGCGTGTAGCAGGGGAGCAAGGAGCGGTGGGGGACGCCGGTGGCCGTCACCCAGGTGTGGTGGCAGAGGTGGCCGCTGGCCGGGGGGCAGCTTCCTTCCCCCCACAGCTGTACTTGGCTGGTGGGTCACATTTTGGTCGTTTCTGATTACTCCCGAACAATTTTTGGCTATGTTTATAGCAAAAACTTTGAAAGGATGAATGGGCGAAAAAAATTCCTTTTGGCAGTAACTCAGGAAACATCTACAAAGATGTCCTTTCTGGAGCGAGATATTATTTCAGGGTTTGTGTTAGGATCATTTTTATTCTGTGACAGCGCATAAAGAGACCGGGACAGAGCAATGAGGTCTGGCAGAGCTAAAATCCCTTCTGTGTGTGTGTGAGGTTATATAGTTTATCAATGCATAAACCACCATGGGCTTTGAAAAGTAAACAGCTGGCTTGGGTCTGCGCGCTGGGCTGCGGCGTTGTCTGCTGGACTTAAATGGCCAGCCTGAGATTTTGGGGAATGGGGCAAATTATATATAGTTTTTCTTCTAAACATGTCAAAAGGTTTTTGCAGGCATTTGTTTTCTTAGTTCCTTTATTTGTTAGCGTTTTCCTTTCTGTTTCATTTCGGTTTATTTTGCTTTTACAAATGTCTCCGCTGCCACCAGCAAGTCTACAAATAAATAATGAAAAAAAAAAAAGTTTCTATCGCAGTCAGAAAACCTTATGGCAGCGACAAATATCAGAGAAAGCCATCCTCTCTCTCAAAGATTTCATCTCACCATCCACTTAATCCGCTTGCTGTACCTCAGATCTCAAGTAACTTTCATACTGTGGGCTCACTTTAATGGATAGAATCTATTTTTCATGAAAAAAGCAGGAAATAAGCTGTCTTTCGTACAAAGATTTACAAAATGTAATCATTGTTGAAATATTCTCTTTGAACTGCCTTGTCCGCAGGGGTGTCTGGCTCCCAATACCCCCGTTTCTTTAGAACACCCTTACAAGTTCTTCTGGTAGATCAGGTACACTGGTGGTTCTGGTCTTTGATGTCTTGAATGAATGAAAGAAAAGCATAATAAAAGAGAGCTGTTGATCAAGCATAAAATACTCTTTAAGCTGACAGAATGGCAGAGTTAACACATTCTAAGCTGCTTTTAGGTTTTTCCTTTTTTCCTCACATTTTCCTGTGCTTTGTGTACAGTGGGGGTTTTTATTTTTTGAAAAGTCTCTGATCTATGTAGTATGCCGTCCTCTAACAAAAAACCAAAATGGGATTGTTTCTCTCTCTTTCTCCCTTTCTTTTTCCTCTCTCTCTTTCACTCCACTATCTTTTTTTTTTTTTTTTAAACAGCAAGGGCTAGGGTTTAGCTTTACTGCAGTTCACTTTCAGTGTAGGACGCAAAGTTTAGAAGTTATTTTGCAGATTTTAAAGTCAATTTACTAACAAATAAATGACTTTTTTCACATAATTACTTAGGAAACTGGGGGAAAACTGTAACTCAAAAATATTCCCGAAGTAAAAGGAAGACCCTCTGTCTAAAAGCAAAATTGCAAACCGAAAGACGGACATAAAAATGACCTCATTGTGAGAGAACTTTCTTTTATAGTCAGAGAAAAGGGAAAGTTTTCTTCCTGTAGATCTAATTTAGATCTTAAGTTCCCATACATTATTTATACATCATATTCAAAGCGCCAGCCTACTCTGCTGGCTGGATTACATTTCAAACATTTGCCATTGATAAGTCGTTGCTGTATTATATTCAGGCTAAATGCGAATATGTCATAGCGCAGTCAATCTTTAATCCGCTGAGCTTCAGGTTCGGGCAGCAGGGGGTCCAGCGCTCAGAGCATTGCTTTATACTTAAGAAACATCTGGGGCCAGCTGGGACACTTTACTGGAACATTCAGATGTCTGGAACAACAGCAGGAGTTACTGTACGAGTGTGTTTTCATAGGTTTGGGAGGGTTTGGGGTGACTTAGTTAAAAACACTAGCTGTTCCCAACTTGAGGTTTGAACCCAAGCAGAAATCTTGCCTGAAGTGAGTTTGTTGGTCCCGGGAGAGAAGTGGTTTGGACTACTATACATTTTTAATAGTCAGCAGGCAGAAGTCCATATTACAAAATTATTGCACGTAATTTAATGCAGTTTGCCACAATTGGCGTTCTCGCAAAAGCTATTGGATGCAGAGCTACTGTACACATCGCCTGGAGACTAGTGTCCCTCCCGGGACGGGTTTTATCTTCCTCGAGACAGTATAAATATGCTCGAAGTGGGGCGTGCGACTCTCCTGGGGGCGGATGTTGGACAACCAGAAGATTCACTCACTGTTTTATGTCCCTTTGGGGATGACCAACATGCTACTTACGTCCCTTTTGGTATTTCATTTTGGAAAATATAATTACTAAATAATTAATCCCAGCTCTAAGAAAATAACTTCCATCAGCACAAAGGTGACCTTGTCTTTAATATTCACCTTTCGGTTTACGCAGTAGGATCACATTTCATGCCTGGAGAAACTCTGGAGATACCAGTAGAGCAGCAGGACGAATTCAGACGTGGGGTAAAGCGAAGGCAGTTGTTTTATCTCCAAGAGCCCTCCAGCCAGTGGCACCAGCAGCTGAATTGCCACTGCCTTCACTCACCCTGACAGACCTTTCGAAATGGCATCAGAGACCTAGTTTTGGCCCTGTGCTTTGGAATGACCCACGATGGGGAAAAGCCACCCCAGACCTCTCACAAGGTGATGGTTAAAGGACCAGTGTGCTGCCTGGCTGTTCGCATTCCCATTTTAGCTATGCAGCCAGGAGGACTCATCCCCCCAGTCCACCTTCCCAGGGTTAGCGTTTTTGATTGCCTTGGAAGTTCTTGAGATGACTGAAATGTCATCCCCCAAACAAAACCACTCAACTGATGCACCGTGAGGAGTCCTCGGGGTGCCTCACGGTGGTGGCTCAGCTTCAGCTCGGCTGCTCAAACAGCCGCTTTGCCGGCGAGCTCTAAAGCTCCAAGTTGTGGGTTTTTTTATTATTTATTTAGGCTGTTATCAAAGATGGATTTTCCCGCCCGGGCCCGTGCAGCGATCACTTCCTGCAAGCACAACCATGCCCGGGGCAGCAACGGCCCTGGCACCGCAGCCCTTTTTGAAGTCCCCGATGGCACCGGCCCGGCCCGCCGTCAGGCGGCCGAACCGGGCCGAAACCTCAAGAAAATGGCTAAGGCAGACCAGGCCTTGGCCCTGAGTGGATTAGGTGAAGCAAAAGCTCCGATGTGTGGAGTTTTGTCAGTTTCAAACGTGTGAATGTCCTTAAATAACCCACATCGCCCGGAGAAATAAGCCAACTGTCACACCCAGTTCTGGATTCCACATTAACAACCTCCTTCCGCAGCGTTAAACTTTGCCCTTGAGGACTTTTGTTTAACTTCTTAATTCGAAAAACAGATAGGGCCGCTTTACAACCCTCGCTTCATTTTATTTTTTTTTTTCTTCCTTTTTTTTCTTTTTTTTCCTGGGGTGTGCGAGCTGAAAGGTCTCATTGTTAGGGCAGGAGATGTGCAGGTAGAAGTAAGTTTAACAAGTTGGCGTTGGGTTGTCTTTCGGGTTTAACCCACGTGCACGACGCTCACCGTCGGGCTTGGGGTGAAGCACCTCGCACAGGAAAAGTTTCTTTAGGAAGATTTTTAATAAACAATAGGCCTGTTTCTGGGCTCCCGGCGCAGGCAGAAACTGCGACCAGAGCCATTGAGGCACTTTTCAGCTTTTTTTCCTTTTAAATATCCTGAATTGCAGAGTGTTTCCTCGCTGTTCCTCCCCTACAAAGGACCCGATTGTCAGAAGTGGCTGGAGGATTTTTGTGTGTCTCTGCTATCTCCAGAAGAGCATAAGAAACAAATAGACTTGCGCTATCAAAGACACGTAATTGCCATTTCAGACTTCCTGTTTAGGATTCAGTCAAGTATATATTGTTTATGGTTCATAAAACCTTACTACTGTGAGGATTCTCAGACACTGGCAGCGCAGAGTTTCAACTTTCATGGTGCTGTAAATTAGGGGGGAAAAAAAAAAAGTGTGATAATACTCCTCCGAGAACAGTAAAGTAGAGCTCTGCAATGGTTAAATGGAATTTTATAAGCACATTCGGTGTGGAACTGTTTTGCATTACATGAGTTGAATACCTTAGAGATGACACACATCTGCAGGCACTTTATTAAATCCTTAGTCAGCACTTTTCAACCTGATGAGATTACTTCTTCATTTGACTGGAGAAAGGGAAGGGAAGATCTTGTACCGGACTGCAGAATTCTTTCTGATGCTTCACCTTGAGCGGCGGGGGAAGGACAGCGAGGTGCTCGGCAGGACGATACGGACCCGTAGCGGCACCGGCAACTGCCTGGCAGCAATTCCACCGAGTAGGACCTTTAGCTCCGGTGGATTCATTTAGCTCTAAACTCGCTGGGAGAACAGTGCTGCACAGTAAAGAGAGGGGAAATAAAATACCGGCTCTTTTATGAAAACGCGCGGAGATAATATCATCCTGACCGTAGTGTGATAGTGCACATGATTTAAATGGAGATTTTAAATTAAGAAAGGCAATACGCCGTTCTCCGGCTGGGTGCAGCCCGGATAGGTTACAGAACGGGGAAGGGATAAAAGGGGCAAGGTGGTCAGACGTGCACAGCCTGCACCACGCTGGGTGGAAGAAGGCATAAAATCCTTCAGCCAGCCCAACATAAGGATCCGGGCCTCTTTTGGTCCCCCTCAGCCCCCTAATCATGCGAAAAAAAACTTGACAGATCCCAACTATCAGGGTAATACGCTTCCTAGACGTTTTCATTTGAGGCGCAGAGGTCTCCTCTCCCCTCCCAGAGAAGTTTCACAGGTGCTTCAGGAGGACAATGGTGCTCTTCAGACCTAATCCAGGAAGACTTAGATGTGTATAGGAGGCTTGAGGGGGTTATGAGATCTTAATATTAAAATGATTAGCAGAAAAGGAGGATCATTCTCTCTCTGTGTGTGCGTTTCAGCTGAAAGACACTCTAAATTAAAACAGTGTCCCGAGAGCGGTGCTGGTGGGACGGACCGGGTGGGCAAAGGCTCGCTCTGTCTGGCTCTTCTGCTGCCTCAGCCCATCAAACATCTCATCCAAGGGGGGACGCGGGACGCAGCTGCGTGCGAGGTGCTCGGATCCCATAAAAGCAGCTTTTCAGTAAAGGGCCATCCAGAGCCCCGGCACGGAAGGTTAAAAAATAGCTGTGTGGTTTTTGGGTCGATCCTGTAAGGGTTAATTAAGTTTTTCATTGGTATTAAGGCCGAGCAGTGTCTGCAGGAGTCATATTGACACCCTGGTGCATGGTAACTCTACTCCTTTATTGACATGTTGCTAGTCAGGAGCACAATAGCACTCTGTGTCTGCAAATCATTGCTAAAATCATCTCAAGAAAAAAAAAAAAAAAGAAAAAAAAAGTTTGAAAGCCCAACGCTAGACAAAGGCCCCAGAGCTGCACTGCGCCGCTAAAAACTCCGGAGTCAGCAACTTCTATTGATTAAAAACTAACCTTTAAAGTAACTCGCAGAGTGTGTGGTTAGCATTTAAATTTAAACATGTCATGAGTTGATTTGTGTTACTGAATACCAACTCAGAAGGAGTTACATTCACATCAGATTTTTTTTTTTTTCTAATTCCCTTAAGCAGCTAAAGTATTTCATGAAATGTCAATAGGGCAGGGGAGAAAAAAAAGGTGTTTTGGAGGGAGGGGACTCGCGCCCAGCCTCGCCGTTTCTTTTCCCATGCAAATAGTCACCCCAAAAAGAAAAGTGTGGGGAGCGACACACAATAATTAGACCTTTGTCTAACTTTCCCAAGTGCCAGAGAAAGACAGATTAATTAAATATACAACAGTGTTGGTTTTTGGAGTGGGGGTCTCTCTTGCTGTGGAGGTCATAAATTAGGCAGAATAAATACTTCAATGTGTTTGCAGCGGGGCTGCTACGTCAGAGCGGCTGGCGGGCGGTGGGAGGGCGCAGCGCCGCTCTTGCTAATGATAGTCACGTCTGGGGCTGTCTGGTTGCCCTTAGCAACGAGACATGATGTAACACCAGGATGAACTTGAACTTGGGGGACTTGAAAAGGGAACAATAGACCAGAGCAATCAATAAAGCCTATTTCAGTGAAGGATTACAGAGCCGCTCTGGGGTAACCTTGTCTGCCAGGCGCAGGCTGAATAGCAAGATGCGTGAAGGAGCGCGGTGCCGCGGGGGGACGGATGGACGGACGGACGGGTGGATGGACGGACGGACGGACGGATGACGGGCGGGCGGCGGCGCGCATCCCCTGCCGGCCGGGGCGGCGGGGAGCCTGCCCCCACCCCGGGGGAGCCGGAGGCCACCCTGGGCCTCCCCCGTGAAGTTTTTGCCTCTTTTCTTTTTTTTTTTTTTTCCCTCCTGCTTTTTTTTTTTTTTTCCTCCCTGAAATCTGCTTTTGAAGCGCAGGAGGAGTGGCGAGGCCCGAGCGGCTCCCGCCATCCATCCCGGCCGGTGGGCCATGTGGCCCGGCCAGCGGCCATGGGAGCCAATTGGACATCTGCGAGATAGATTTGAACCGCCGGCTCGGAAATTTTTAACCCCCTCTGCTCCCTGGGGTGGGGGGACAGGAGGGCTGCCACCCTTCCCAGCCCCGCCAAGGGCTGTCACGCTGGGATGAGGAGCGTGAGGGACGCCCCGGTGGTCGGAGGTGCCTCCGGCACGGCCTTCCCTGCGCCCGCCGAAACTCAGCCGGGCCCCGCAATCACGGGAGGGGAGAAAGGGGGGACTTGGCAGCGCTTCACAAATCCTGCCAGAACTTTTCTCTGTTTATGAACTTTACATATGAGAACTATTTCGTGTAATTGCAGCCTGCGTAAGTCTAAATATAAAATCTGTAGGCAATAGATGGAGCCGATATGGGACCGGTGTGTTTGTGTTCAGAAGGGTGAGCGGAGGAAGAGTTAGTTAATGAGGTGTATTGGAAGCAGGACAACTTCTCCCATCGTGCTATTTATTTTACCGGTTCCTACCTCCATGGCAAGACCACATAATCTCCGAGTCCCACATGAAACTTGCCTCAGAGTCTTCTGTAAATGTTCATAAATCCTCCCCGGGTTGATTGTGCTATCAATCACGTCGGACGCTGAAAAGGAGCGGAGGAAAAAGTTGGTAAAACTTGTCGTCAGTTTATACACGCACACGTACGCACCTCGTATATTACGGGACGCCAGAGTCAAAACCCGGGGTATCAGCAACAGCTCTTTAATACCTGAATCTTTCTTGTTGTATTACTTTACTTCAGGCTAAATAGTTGCCGCTTGTTGGTGTATTCCCACAGCAATATGTCATTGCCAAGTCGCATCCCCCTGCGCGTACGGTCCCAGGGCCTTAACACTGCTCTTATTCATCCCGGGTTCAGGTCGGTCTGACCTCGCCGGGGCCGAGCCGGGTCCCCCCGGTGCGGTGGCACTGCCCCGGCTCCGGAGGAGCCCACCCCGCCTTTCCCACCCGGCTTATTTTCCTATCCCCGAGAGCAAAAATTGCTTGCTGTGCCCTGGGCATCTGGGCCGTTGGGTTAAGGAGGGTATTGTTGGGGAGCTGAAATCCTAGGGAATTCCCTCCCTTTGGGGGGAGAGAGAAAAAGAAAAAAAGAAAAAAGAAAGTTTTTTTTTTTTTTCCCCAAAGACGAGCTATTAGTTGAGGTGCACGTTTTGTTTTGAAACACAAGTAGGGCCAGGGATACGGGACGTTTTCGCTGATCTACTTTCCCCCCAGATTTGCTTTATCCTGGCTTTTCTCTAGCGATCCACACTCCTCCTAAGAAAACAGCCCCGTTGTTGAATTTCTGTGCATCTGTTCCAGCGAGACAGTTGAAGCAGGGCAGTATAAAGCAACAGATGCTTATGCTGGCACATGCCTAAATACCCAAGAAAACCCCGACTGCAGGGTGATAAATGGCACAGAGAGGCGAATGTGTATCGCCTTTTCAGGGGATTAGACAAAAGTGAACTGGAGGGATCTTCAAGCCATAATCTATTAAAAAGATTGATAACTTGTAACGTGACATGACCCCCGCGTTCATCTGTAGCTATGTCCAGCGACTGTCGGCGGGAGAAAAAAAAATAATATTGATTTGTACAGTATTTTTAATTAAGCTTTGTAATTAGGTCGATTCGTCACGGTCTCAATTAGCCCCCCTCTTGGCGGAGGAGGCTGGCGGCGGTGCCCGGAGCCCTTCGGCGAAAGCGGGCAGCGGGGCTGACGCTTCTCTTCTCTCTCTCCCCCCCGCCCTCTCTTTTGCAGTCCTGGTACCTGGGATAAAAGTCTCCGCTTCCCACCACCCACCGGACAGACCACCAGACCCCTTCCCACCTCTGTAAACACGGAAGCAGCAGCAACGCAGCGCAGCGACTTCACATCGGCGGAAGGGGAGGCGAGCAGACACCGACAGCAAAACTAGTACATGGAAATGGCAAACGTTATGGTTGAATGGCAAAAGGCCGTAACTTTTTCGAGATTTTAATTAATAATTTTTTTTTTTTTTTTTTTTTTTTAGACAACTTAGGACTGTTGTAATTTCTCATATGGTGCTGGAAATGGTTGGGCTTCATAACTTTTTGAAGTGTTTCATTGGTAGTGTAAGCGTTAGGTGACACTGAGTAGAACTAGCCTCTGCTGCTGCTTACCAACTCGCTGTTGTAACACACTTTCCATATGGAGCCTAACTGTTTTACAGTATCCTCATCGAGCTTTTCCCATACAGGTGTGAGACTTCTTGAGAAATCATGAAACACACTTAAACTATAACTTTTGTAGTAGCTGAATTCTGCAATATATAACTTACCGGACAGACATAGAGCATGTTTTTTTCTGTAACATATCGGGAAAAAAAAATCACAGGTTTTTGGGGTTGGTTTTTTTTTGGTTGGGGTTTTTTTTTTTCTTTTTTTTTTTTTTTACAGTCAGCACTTAGATACGTAACATGAACCATAAGAGCATTGTCAACAATTTTTTTCCACTCAATTGCAGAGCGATTTAAAACATCGAACTACTACTATTCACTAAAAAAAAAGAAAAAAAAAGAAAAAAAGTTTGAAATGCTGCACTTACATTTTAAAAAAAAAAAACATTTTTCAACAATTTTCAACAATTACACAAAAATTCACGCAGAAATGGGGAAGTTGGTCTGTTTTGACAGAAACTGACAGGAATCAATCAAAACAATCGAATTTTGAATTGAGTAAAGTGCAATTTCATTGGATAGCTAAATATCTTTGTAAGATAGAGATTGTTGAAAATTCTATTTTTGTTTTCCAAGTCCTTCCACCCCAGGACTCTAAATTATTGGGGTAAAAAACAGCCTTGCAAGAAAAAGGGGAGCTATTTTTGCTTTTTATGTTTTTTATTGTTGAACTTGTATCCCTTTAAAACTGAAGGAAAATTAAAAAAAAAAAAAAACAAATCTAATGGTGCTTTTACCACAATATGTTAACTACATTAAATGCTAATTAATCATTTTCTGTTATCAAAGCACATAACTAAAATGAAATCATAATATCTGTTAATTTTATAAGCTAAAAGTCACTATAATGGATTATGCCAATTCTGACAAATTTTACGTGTTTCCGGCAATATAGGGTTTATCAGTTCTCAAACACCTTGGGAATAAGAGAGAATGGTCCAGAAAGTAAAACACCTTCGTGTCCCTGAACTGGTACATTTTCTGGACTGCAAAGAAAACATTACAGAAACGAACGATGCTGATCTTACAACTTATGCCAGTTCAAAGCAAGGGCACTTGCTGAAGAAGAAAAAAAAGAAAAAGAAAAAAAAAAAAAGTTTGGACCCCAAACGTCCTGTATCTTATGTACAAAAAAAAGGAAAAAAAAAGAAAAAAAAAAAAAGAGTGCAAGTGATTTTTTCTATCAGACAGCGGAGCACCCCTTTGCTTCACATGCAACTTTAAGAAGGTTTCCTATACTATACATATATATACGTTCTGGTTGGCGAGTCCAGCTAATCAGAGAAAGTCTCTGCATGTTCTAGTGTTAGTAACTAATTTTTATATAGTTAATGTAGGGTAAAGTAGAGTGCATTAAGACACAATATTGTAATCCCTATTCCAGGCACTTGCCTTTAAACTATGTTTGTTCGACCCTTCAGAAGGGTTTCTACTACTGTCCTATACAATCAAGTAACTGAAATTCTTGGGAAGACACTTTGCTCCTCATCTTTTCCCTGAAACAATGTTTTGTTTTGTTTTCTTAATTTGCACGAAACAAAAAAAAAAAAAAAATTCCATATCAATGTGCCTTGCCCTGGATAGCGATTATTTGTGGAATTGTTGCACATGTTCCTATATTGAAAGGGGGTTTTTCCCTAGTCAAGCATTTGGAGACACTTTTTGTAAATGTGACTTTTATGTCAGCCATTGTCAGTTTCAACATCTAGAACTAAATAGGATGTTAGTTGTTCCGCAGATAGGAGTAGTGTTTATTGTCCTGTATGGTCAGTGGCAGTGCTATTCTGAGATCTGTAGATGCTAGATTATCAGTATTTTTGGATGTTGCTGCATTTTACATTTTATTTGGAGTCTTCCTTTTTTTTTTTTTTGTTTTGTTTTCTCCCAGATATATGAAAATATGCAATACCTGCTTATATCATGTAGAAAAGCTTAGCAATTATTAATTTTTCTTTTAATTTTTTTTTATTTGACCAAAGTTGGTGCTGCACTTGACGCAGTGTGTTTTAGGTGTTTGTCTTTGTACTTTTGTGATTTTTGAATGCACATGCAGGAAGGGCTCTTCTTAGAGAAGCAGTCAAACTGTGAAGCACTAAGCTGAACCCTGCTTCAAGCAATTTTTGTTTTACAACTGTTCCTTTCACAAGCAAGCCTTAAAAAAAAAAAAAAACTTCCTTTTTCTTCAGATCCCACACCCATTTTTATTAGCAGACTGCAATCAATCCACATTCAATAAAAGTATATAATGCCCATTTTTATATGCACGTTTTTAAACTTCCAAGTTCTGAAAATTGTTTACTGGTTATTCTCTATTTAAGGAAAAAATAAAATGTTTTGGATTTTCATATGTGTCTGATAAGTGGTTGAGTAGTCATTTTGCTCTATTGTATTGTGTGATTGTTAGTATATGGTATCACATCCTCTAGCCAGCATCCTTTGCCTTCCCTATAGCACTTAGCTGGGCATTACTTTATTAAGACATATGTGCACTAAAAAAAAAAAATAGCAGCTTTCAGTGCTTCACAGTGAAGGGAAAAAAAGCCTAGACAAACATTTTGTCAGAACCTTGCTATGAGACAAGGTATTACCAGTAAATTGGTTGTATATACAATAAAATTGCACCCTTTTTTAAACAAAACAAACTAAGCAATAGTTTGGGCAGTTAGTTGTTTTTAGTGAGCATGTTGTAGTCATGGCTGCAAAGAGAGAGAATTAAACTGCCCACTCAGAAGATATGTAATTTGTATGTTGTATAGTTTTATTGATTACACTGATTTATTCTACCCTATTTTATAATGCAGGACTTTTGTAATGTTGTTTAAATGAGGAAAAATTTCTGTCAAATTAGCTTAGTGGAATTTCTGATTGTTCGTTATAAAGGCAGCGTTCATAGAATTGCTTTTTTTTTTTTTTTTTTCCTTTGGGAACTGGATTTAAGTTAAAAACTTTCCCGTTTCCTTTTTGTATGTATTTAAATACAGTTATTTTTCTTCTCTCAATGGTATAGCATATTCCTATGCTTGAGAAGTATAGGCTACTGAAGAACCATTGTAAATGGACATTACAGGTATGCTGTATTTTTGAAGGTATTTTTGTCATATTAAGTTTGATGACGCTAAAGTTAGGGAACTCTGAGCAGAATTGCGAGAAAAAAAAATGTTTTAAAGGCTTTAAAACATTAGGTAGGCGGTCGAGGGTGTTAACCAACAGGGGTTGTAAAGTATTACACACTAAATTCAAGTTTCCTCCACCTCGCTCTCCGGCGGGGAGGCGGGCAGTTCCCTTCCCTGCAGGTGTAGAGAACAATCAGTGTTTTTCCCTCCCAGCGAGGGCCGGAGCGGGGAGAGCCGAGCGAAGGGGGGGTCCCGCTGGGGGTGTGCAGGCAGGAGCAGGCAGGAGCAGGCAGGAGCCCCCCGGGCTTCGCGCTGGGTTACCTTCCCGCTCCCCTTTCCTTCTTTTTGAGTCAGGCGAACAACTACTTTTCTTTTTTTTTTTTTTTTTTGGGGGGGGTTGTGTTTCCTCTCCAGAATCCGTCAGACGCACAAATATCNTTTTTTTTTTTTTTTGGGGGGGGTTGTGTTTCCTCTCCAGAATCCGTCAGACGCACAAATATCTGACCTGTGCCCCCCCCTTCACCCACCCAAATTTAAAGCCCGAGAGATGGCTTAGCGTGAATTGACTTCTTCTCAAGTTAATTCCTTTTTTTTTTCTCTTTTTTTTTTTTTTTTCCCGAGCGAGGGCACTTGCTTTTCTCATGCCGCACACCCCAGCGATGCCATTATTATTTATTCTTCTTCCTTTATAAGAAAAACTTTGGGGCTTCGAGTTTAGGCAGCCATGGTACACTTTGTCTCTGTTGCTTGTTCCCCCTCCCCTTAAGGTCGAAGGGGAAAAGAAACACCAAGTTTTCTCAACTCCGCAGTATTCAGTCAGCCCACAGGAATATGCAAAATCCCTCTAACATTTTTTTTTTCTTTCTCTAGTTCTCTTTGTTCCGTATATTTGCAGCTTTGTAGTAACAGTGTTATAAAATATTTACTGTACAAAAATACAAAAAAACCCAGATACATAGCCTAAAACAGTTTTTTTTTCCTTGTGGTGAATTATCTCTTTTTTTTTAAAGAATGTCAGTTAATATTGTACTTTGCATTGTGTCTCTGGAAATATCTTTTTTTTTTTTTTTTTGTGGTAGAAGGCCTCCATCGAACAAAATTAAAAAAACCATAACCGGCATGACAATGTAAGGAGAGCTTCAATGGCACCTAAACAATAAATAAATAACAAAAAAAATCAACCTCATGAGGTCTGTCGGAGGCAGGTCTTGTGAAGTTAACACTGCCTGCTAGGCAGGATTTTCATTAAATCAAGCTTACAATGCCAATTTTGTCTTGAAGTCAATGCATGTATTACTGTTTGACAGTAAACCCAGCTATGCCATCATCAAGTCCAAGGCTGCGCAATAGTCTAATTAGTATCGAGTACATTTTCCTTTTATTTTTTCCAATAAAAAAGCAGTGGGATGAAAATTGCTTTGATATATAGCAGGTAACATTGAAGCTATTCCATAGCACTTAACTGTAGTGAATACTGTGTCACCAATTCTGAAATCAATTTAATGTTTAATGCAAATCCATTACATGGTGCTATTACAGGCTGGCAAAATGATTTACAAAAATGTGACAACTTGGGCTCAATTCACTCTGCTTTCCAACAATGTAAATGCATAGCAGTGTTTATCTGCATGAAAACTATGCACTAATCTATCTGAAAAAAAAAAAAAAAAAGAAAAGAATATATCAACTTTGGTATCTACTTTCCGTTTACTTCGATCCTTGCCTTTTCGGTCATTGTTATAATGCCAGCTTTAGGACAGAAAGAATTATAAGAAAACCAGCATAATACCTGATATATTAAAATGTAGTGCCTGTGAAATCTGTATTATATTGCTCTTCTGAAGTAAGATTTTTCTACACCGGTAGCCTTCGCTGTCTGTCAGAACCTTCTGATATAGGTGATGTAAAATAACCGTACAATATTAATGCATGCTATTCCATAATGCTTAGTAGCTGTATGAATATTACTCAAAGTTATGTTAGTCTTTTTTTCTGACTTGGTTCTTGTCAGATAGGTTTAAAGATATTTCACTGAGAACGCAAATTCTGTCTTTTCTTGATTTGGGGTGTTTTCAGTATTTTGGAGGTATACATTTACTTAAATTCAGTATTACTTGTGTTTTGGGTTTTTTTTCTTTTTTTTCTTTTTTTTTCCTTTTTTTTTTCTTTTTTTTTTTTCTTTTTTTTTTTTTTTTTCTCCTCTTAGAGGGCAGGACATGGTGTTTGAGACCAGAAATCCGTGCCTGGTAAGATTTTCGTCTCAAAAAAAAAAAAAAGCTACCCTAAGAATTCAGAGAGCTTGCTCTGAAAGAACAGCCGCATAAAGTCCAAAATTTGAGGGACAGTCCTTTAAAAACCCACAACCCAGATCGAGCTGACGTTGCGAGAGATTTCTTAATGGGCAGCGGTTCACCAGGTACCCCATGCTTGACCCTTCTTCACACC
>JAHREE010150125.1:0-10568 GCA_033628505.1 Tringa tobata | reverse complement strand
TTCCTTCCTTCCTTCCTTCCTTCCTTCCTTCCTTCCTTCCTTCTTTCCTTCTTTCTTTCCTTCCTTCTTTCTTTCCAGTTTCTTGGAAGGAGCTGATGGAAGGGCAGGAATATCCATCTCCCAAGTTTGCTCACACAGCCAGCAGCAGCTCGGCAAACTTTTCTGGTGGCACGGTGCCCATTCCTTGCCCCATCTGCAGGAATGCCAAGCAGCCTCGGTTTCTCCACTCCGAGAAATGAGTTGATTTTCCTATTAAAAATGGTCAGGAGGGACAATATGAAGATCCCATGGATAAATCTTCCTGAAGGTTCCCTCTTCCCTCAGCACCCCATACCAGAGCCACCTCACAACCCACCTGAATGAAGGAAAAGCCATTTTCCCAGCATTTTCTCAGCTGGGATTCTTCCCCTGCTTAAGAGCCCACGTCACTGAGCTGTGATCCCTCACCTTTACAGCCACAGAGCTGGAGTTTGGGGAAGTTTTCCTTATTTCTAAATATCATTTTTGCACCATTTGGGAGGTGTTTACAGTGGGATTTTTTTTGTTTTCTTTCCAAAGGAAGGTTGGAAGAAGAGAAGTTGATGATGTCTGATGTTCCTGCATTTTCCCACTGAGATTTTGGAAGGGTCACCCTGGATGCTGAGCAGGAAAGCTAGTGAGATCTCTCATTCCCTGTGGAGGAGAAGAAAGGGCTGAAATTATCTCAGTTATTGTCTGATGCAAAGGAGGAGGAAATAATGTAGGGCAATTCTTCAAAAGGCAAAGGGGTGAGTGATGGAGAACTCTCCTCCCAGCTGACGCGTGCCCTGTGCCACCCATGGAGGATGCAGCATCGGGATGCTGGCTGTGGTGGCATTTGCACCCAATGTCATGGGAAATGCTGACAGCCCTTGCTATGGGGCAGGCAGAGGGGTGACGGCGGTGTGAAATCCTGCAGCCTGATGACACTTGTGGAGCTGCAGGCTCCGACGTGGACAGGAGCCTCCTGGCTTCCCACTAAAGGCAAGGAAATTTCTCACCATTTCGGCTGTAGAAGCAAGGCTTGAAACTGCATGCTCTGGAGCCAGAAGAAGAAGGAAAATCAGATAAAATATACTTCTGAAAAGGATTTTGAAGTGAGACTCATGAGTTTTTAATGGACTGGGCTGATTTAATTCCCTTCGTGTCGCTGGCGGCTGGTGCGGCTCCGGCTTCTTGCTGTCTGGTCAAGCCAAGGGTCCTTCCCCGCTGCCACAGGACACTGCCCCAGCCAAACTCCCGTGGTTCAGCTTCAGGGAAGGGCAAGGGATTCATCTGAACACATGAATCACTACATACTGCCGCCAGGAATATATTTGAACTCTTGAGGTCAGCAGTTCAACATTGCACTGTTACGCCCATCTCAGATATTTCATTCCCTTTTCTAAGTGCTCATCATGAGACAGACCAGTGGAGGCACAGCTGGTCCATGATCTGGAGGATTTCTTCTTGGACCGTACACTGGAGAAGGACTTTAAAGGCTGCCACATCACTGCACTGGAAGAAGACCGTGGGGCATGAGTGACCTGGAAGAGGTTGATTTGGTCATCCAGCTCCAAAATCGTGGTGGGTGTGATGGCAAGCATGCATCCCTTCTGCTTGGAGGTGAGAATGTGGGCAGAGCTCACAAGAGCAGCCGTCTAAGTCATGCCCATATACATCCCTTCAAAACCAGCTTCTTCAAACAAACACTGTTCTGGGAAAACAGCTGGTTGAGATGACCAGAGGTTTTGGGTGCTGGAGGCAGTTGGCCTTCATCGTTCTCAATTATGTGCACAAAATGGACTGTTATCTTCCACCCACCACGTACACCCGGCTTTCTTCGCTGCCATTGGCACAATAGCTTTTTAGGATAGTCTCATCATTGTTCACCCAGGAGAAAGTAATTGGTCAAATTTAATTCAAAGAGAGATCAATTAGAAAAGGTTGTGATAGACAGTTAGGTCACCAGCAACTCCTATAAATCGCAGGTAGAATTTCCTCCTTTGCCATATACCAGTTTGATGTAGGAAACGGCTCATTTACAAGCTAAAGGTTTAATTAGGAGAAAAAAAAAAAAAGGTCAGCAGAGATCAGATGTGAATTGCAAAGTGCTAAAGAAGTTTACTGCAGCAATGTATTTATTGAGAGCCGTGCTATAGATCCGCTCCCTCTCTGCCCAGAATGCTAAGAGCATCCTTTGAATTCTTCCTATCAATAGCAAAATCATTGATAATACGTGGGATGCTTTAAAACTGTTTGGCACCCGCGTTCTTTTTATGATAATCAAAGGGCTTTGCTAAGACCCGGAGACTCCCTTACCCATCTTCTTAATTGTGGATCCTTCTTTCCAGGTCAGGTTTCCAGAATGTGACACCCGTCGGGTCGCTGTTTCCTCTCCCATCCATCGCAATATGAGCTTTGCAGAGGGTGTTTATTGCTCCTCCTCATCGGGGACATAGTCACAATGCAAATTGTGCCAGAAATACCAATATGATGAAAATTCATGGCATTCCTTCCTCACCTTGCTGTGTTCTGGATGGCTTTTATGGGCGTCCTAAGTGCAGAAGTAAAGAGTTCTGTAGAAGCTCTCCTAAAAGCACTGGGGGCACTAGGAATGGGATTACATGAGGGTTTAGCTCTCTGGGGCTGAGCTGGCCCAAGGCCGTAGAGCCTGAAGTCAGGCCACCCCATCAGCCTCCGCTCCCTGGGTTGCTGGGATGTAGCTGACTGATAATACAAACACGGAGAGAAAATCTTCTTTACTGTGAGAAAATCTTCTTTACCCTGGAACAGGCTGCCCAGAGAGGTGGTGGAGTGTCCTTCTCTGAAGATATTCAAAATCCACCTGGATCCATTCCTCTCCGGTCTGCTCTGGGTGACCCTGCTTTGGCAGGGGGTTGGACTAGATGATCTCCAAAGGTCCCTTGCAATCCCTACAATTCTGTGATTCTGTGATAAAATGCTCTGACATGCTGCTGCTCCTGCAGACAAGATGGGAAGCATCATCACTCTATCCGCATCTCCAGGAGTTCCATGAAGGTTCCCTGCTGCTCCCCACATCTCCAGAGGGTTCCCACCAGTGGGAACTGGCATCGGTGCAGATCTACTGTGACTGCTGGGACCTCACCAACAGATGCAGATGCAGCTTCCTGCCCATTCTACACTGCAGCTGGAGCTGGGAAGGGTTCAAGGAGTGCTGCTTCTTGGCCAGAATCCCCAGGGGTCCAGACATCCTGAGTTGTCACCAAGAACACCGTGATTTGGGGCTTCATTAAGCATCATACATAACTAATGACTCGGCAAGAGCATAAAGGCAGGAGGATAATGCTGCAAAGGTCCAGAGACAGCCACCACGGTGGAGAGAAATCAAAACGGCAGCTGGACCTGGCTGGGAGAAGAAGAGCAATTTTTCCAGTCGCCTCCATTTGTTCCGGTCTCGCTCAGCCCCACACCCGGTTTGACGAGAGGTTGCGATTTTGCTTTAAGCAACACTGTATGAAAGAGGACAGACAGCAGATCGGGCTGCAAACTGATGTAATTAAACAGGCAACATTAATTCCCAGCACCTGAGACTCAAGTCCTCCGCGCAGTGTCAATAACCCTAATTTCAATAATTTCGGCAAAGCAAACTGTAGGAACAATAGGCGGAGGACGGAGGAGGCTCTTCACTTCTTCTGGAGGATCAGAAACTCACAGCAATTATCAGTCAACAGTTCCAGCTGCCTGGTAAACTGTTAAGACTAAAGCAAACACATTGGGGCTCTGAGGCTGGAAACAGAAGAGCTGTAATTATTTTGGAGTTTATAACTATTGCCCCCCGTCCCCAGATACGGGGAGCGAAACGACGTAGACCCCCACGCATCCGGCTTCCGACGAAGAGGCGCGATGCTCCTCGTGCAGAGATTCAAGTGTGCTTCTAGGAGGCTTGAGATTCAGGTGCGTCGTCTGTAAAGCATTAAATTAACCGTTTCCTCCCGATATCAGACAAAAGCCACGTTACCTTGGGCTAACCACGTTCCTATTAAAAAAAAAAAAATAATCCGCTCCTATGAGCCTCATGAGAGAAGCAGGAGATTCCCAAGTCTTTGCTGAGCATGCAGGGGGAGGAAATTCAACTGTTCCGACAACCAGATCAAGTTCGATATCACCCAGCCTGACTCGATAGAGACGTCAAACGGGAGAAGATAGCAGAAGTCTGCCTCGCAGGTTAATTGGCTTAGGCTTCGGTATGTCCTGTTTTAAAAGTGAGGCCTTCAGAATGCCATTTGGACAAGGGAGTGGCGTGGGGCTCTATCCCGAGCCATCTCGCAGCCTTCCCAGTGGCACAATCCCTCGGAACACGGGCAGTATATATGGTGGGATTTATGGAGTATTCATTATTTTAATAGCACGTATTGACTCAGGGTCAAATATCTTTTTCCAACATTTTTTTTTTTTTTATTTAAGGAAAGAGCCCGTATGTCACAATCTCATGCCTCATCTAATTGGATAAGTGTTTCCTTTGTCCTTGAAACCGAAAAGTAGACCGCGTATCCAGGAGCTACAGAATGAAAAAGCATCTGCCTTTGGTATTTGGCATGCTTCAATTAAAAAACCCGCTGCCTGGGCTATCTTTTATTATTATTTTTTTTTAATTCTGACCAGAGCACTTCTGCTCAGAATCAAGCAGACAGTCATGAAGGTCGAGCTAGGGGTATGTAAAAAAAATAAAACCAACCCTAATCCTTTGGAACAAGATATAGCACATTAATGTTTTATGCACAAAAGAGGCCCGGATCCAGCAAAGCTGAGCTCGGAGTGGTGCTGGAAGCACGGGAAGGGCTGGTGGGCTCGTTCCCCTCCCAGCGTTCCCGTAAGCTCCTGCTGGAGCCCAGCTCAGGTCTGCTCTCACCATGGGAGTCCTCCCAGCCCCGCACCAGTCCAGCCCTCAATATGCACGGAACGCTGCCATCTTTAAAAAATAATTGAAAAGGTGCACCCTGAAGTTCACTGGATCGATCCCTCTGAATTATTTTATTTAGAAGACACTTCATTGTGTCAAAGATTTAATGGAGGGGTTACGATGCCCAGCCTTCAGAATGTCAATGCATTAAAGTGGAGCATGGAGGGGAATGTTAAAATCCTCGGCAGCGTATGCCCCAGCAAAACTGCCAGGTTTATGAAATATGAAAATTATTATGCAGAGTTTAGATAAGACATAGGCTGCTGGGGGAAAGCACTAGAGGGGCCAGAATCCTTCTGCCTCTGTCTTATAAATGGTGGGATGAACTTCAGCAGCCCCACTATGGGCTATTTTCGAGCGTCCCCTTGCCACGCTGCATCTTTTGAAGCGTGTGTATTTTCACGTGAGCAAGTATTTCCCAGCACACTTGATTAAATACCTTCCCTTGTTATTTATTGCCCATTAAACAACCCATCTTCTGCACGTACCTTTGCTGGACAAAAGATCTCTGCTATGGCTTGCAGACCTCAGCACCTCTTAGGCCAGAGGAGTTCACTGCAACGATCCCAAGGTGGGGCTGGAGCCGAGGAGCTCTGGGACAACTCTGGCAGCACAGACGAGGGTTCTCTGCTCGTTAAACAGCATTTCTGGTCTCTGAGAATGACCCTACTTTACCACATTTGACGCTTCTTGGTGCCTGCGACAAGGTTGTAACACAGAAGATGTCCAAAGGTTTCTCTCTCTCTCCTTGGGGAACGTCTCCCTCCGGGTGCTGCAGGAACAATCGTGACCCACCGAAGTCCTGCTGGGCTGTAAAGTTTCAAGTGAAACGGAAGGGTGGGGGAAGGAATGACATGTCCCTCTTTTTTAACTGAAATTCTTTCCCCAAATGGATTTGGCAGAGCCCGGCTCTGCTGATCTTAAAGCGAGGTTTATCGTTCGTGCAGGCTGCTGCCCCAAGGGGGAAAAAGATCTTTGAAGTTGCTGAGTGATGGCAGGGGCTCCCCCTCCTCTCCCTCACACACATCTTTTAAGGGTGGAGACTGGGAGATGCTCAGCTGCCCTGAGTCAGGAAATTACATGACAAATTAAACAATTATGTGTTTTAGCGCTGAGCATCTATTTAGGCATTTAGAGTCAAACGTGCACTGAGCATGAATTCCATGGGCATTTATACTTTTCCCCGTCACCTGTACGTCTACGCTGTGTTGTTCGACTGAACGTCAAGAGCTCCCCCGGTCCAGTATCTACACCTTGAGGAGATTTCTTTATCATTTAACTTTATTACAGAAGGCACTGCCTGGACACTGTTGGAGTGACAAGGACTATTTCCTTAATTACTGTACATTGATAATAGCATTTACTCTGGCAGCTCCAGTGCTATTCAATCAAGCAAGATTCAATACAAAAAAGCTGATTTGCCAAAAAAGAGATTAGCATAAGTGCCTACAGTCACATTCTATTTTTGAAGGTAAAGCTACTGTGTCTGTGAGCTTTCTTGTGGGAACTTTATAAAGAGAGATTAATCTAGTGTATCTCCTTCAAAAGATATTTGGGAAAATAGCAGAGAGTCACTGTTTAGGCTCTTTTGGTAATAATATTCTATAAATATGTAAAATAAAGAACTGCACAGAAAGTGCTAATCAGCAGCAAGAAGGTGTGGTTTTTTTTTTTTCTCTTCCATGGATGTAGGCATTTGTTGTGAAAAACTCTATGTTCCCCAGTTTGCTATTGCTATTCTTTGTCATTTAATCAAGTGGTGACTGTGGCTGTTGCACTTTAAAATTAAATGCTATTATTTATGGTAGAACTTGTTCTAGTTAAAACTGCAGACCTCAGCACTGCGTACGTTTGTAAGCAGAAGGTTAAGCAGGACATTTTAAACGGTAAAGCAAAGGGCTTAATCAAGGCTGAGGAGTGAAATGCAGTGGGATAACAGATATAGTAAATAGGCATTAATCACCACACAGGCTTAATCCAGGTATTAGGCAGTCTCGGGGCTAATACGAAGACTCACTTACATAAGGACTCATTCTACCAAACCTTAAGTAAGTGAATAACTTTATTTTGGGGAGAAATTCCACCGGTGTTGAAGGCCCTTGCAATATCAGGCCTACATTATGTCTTTGTAAAACAATCATCACATGATTGTTTTGCCTGAAGGGGGATTTCTGAGTTAGGAGTTGAGACACATGGGGGTGTGGTTCAAGAAACGCAAAAAATTCAATCGCCAGAGCATAAGGAGCCACTTTTCCACGTTTTGTTGTGGTTTTTTTCCCTTGACACTGTCTGTTACTGTGACATCAAAATCCGAGCTAAGCACTTCTTGCCAAAGATGGACCAGATAAAATCGCGAAGCCAGTATCATCTCATGGGAGGCAGCTCACTGTCTTAGCGACAAATTTAGAGACCACAAATCCAGGCTTAGAACATAGTCTTTCCCTAGTCATAATCCAGTGCTCGCACCCTGGATTTGCGCTTAACGCCTGATGAACTAAAATTTTGGCTTCAAGAAGATCACAGCGCATCCATAGGTACGAAATTCACCGTACAAAAGTTCTTTTATTAGATGCTTAGAAAGATTAAAGTGCTTCCATGTTTAACAACAAAAATTCCGAATCTTTACACAAACAGACATGTCATACGTACTGAGGCACCGGTGCACAAACCCCAGCCACTGGCCCAGGGTGGCTTTTGGCATCCTGGTCAAATTTTTTTTGCCTTGCCCTGAAAAGGAACAGGCAGCCTCACGGTAAGCACCAGGCAATCTGACCTGAAGAAGATGGAGATGGACGTGGGGAATGGGGTAGATGGCCACGGTTTATCTATTGAAGGAATGGCAAGATGAAAAAAAAAATATATATCCACAAACCTTTAATTGTGAATGTAGGAGAGGGACAGTGATGTAACTGTTCCCAGGGAACACTATTCTTATTTTGTGGAGGGAGGTGAGCCAAGATACTTAAGCTCTAGAGAACCTTTAACACAGGAAGCTATTTATCATAACAAGCTTGGTTGATACTGCTCCCATACTGAACCAATTAGATTAGCCTATTTCGTCATACTTCATAACTTGGGATGATAGGTTTCCAAGCATGGTACAGTGCAGTAATTGAATTTTGATCAAACACACATGGCCCATAACCCAGTATGTGAAACTTTCAGAACAGTTCACAGCTTTTAAATATCCAGTCAACATGTTGCCAAAAGTACAGGATGTACTTGATGCAAGTGGGAGAGGAGGGGGGGGAGCACAAGTCCACGCCGTAACTTGGTACAGCTGTAAAACAAACATTTTTTTGTTCCGATTCTGTTCCTACTTTAGCAAAGGAGCTGGGAGGAAGACAGCGAATGTCAAGTAAGTCGTTTTTCTCCCCAACCCCCACACCTTCTCCCCCTTTCCCCCAGCACACATTTCCCTTTTAACGTTCTTAGATTACCACAACCTTTTAAATTCACTATACTGTACTTTCATACTGTATTAGACACACCAGCAATTATGTTTGTTAGCATGACACATCCATTGCTTACACTTAGTTAACAAAATAACTTAAAAGTCGCATGCATCATCCCCTTAATAGGGTTATAATCAATGGGACCATGGAATGAAAGCCCTAAAAATTACCCCCCACCTCTGCATTCCCCAAGCTTCTGCTGCTGCCAACAGAATCCATATGGTGGGCAGTCTCGTCAGGCTCCAGGTGAACACTCTGTCAGTTCTTTGCAGGCTGTGATCTCCTCTTACATGTTCTTGCCATGGTTTCCCCATGGTAAACCCAAGGAACTTTGAAGAAGGTTCTGTGAAGGAAACAGAATACATTAATAGATTCATTCCTACGGCTCTACTGTGGCAAAGCACCCACCACAGAAGAGGTTCACGACATGGAAAATGCTGGGCCAGACTTTTTTTTGAGCGAGTAATGGCTATCCATATCAAAGCTGCTCTCTGTCCTACAGCAGAGAGTCTGGCATGCTTAAGCAACAGCGAGGGCATCAGCAACTCTGTATATGGCGCTACCAATTTCTTTTTCAGCTTTGAATGCCTTGACCTGAAAGGCAGCTGGAGGCAGCTCCGGGCACCTCAGCTACCCAAAAGGGAAGCGCCAGAGCAAGCCAGCGCCTTCGCTGTCATCGAGGTGGTGCAAAAGACGTAAAAGATGGGAATTTCTGCCACGGCCCTCAGAGGAGTGCAGGATCTGAGGGTTTACCCCAGTGCTGCTGGCTGCACTCTGTGGATCCTCTGCCTCCGAGCCGCCCCACACACCTGCTCTGCAGTACAGCTGTGTCGGGGAGGCAGCCACGGGTTCCAAGGGGAGAAACGGTGCTTTACAGAGGTAACAAAATGCACCTCTCATTTAGTTGTTAGTGCTGTTGGCTGGGAACATGTATATTGCCCGACTGCAGCCACCACCCTGTCAGAGACAGAGTGCAGAGGATGCGCTGGATCCATCTCCCTCCCCGCCCCACTCCCCACTAAGTTACGATGCTGCAGAGAAAAGAGAAAAAAAAAAAAAAAAAGGGAAAGAAAAAGAATTTGGTGTTCAACTTATCAGACTTGGACCAAGCCTCAGCTGAAACCAAGGTTAAATAGGCCTGTTCTAAGCCTCTTAAAGATAGGATTTATATAGTAATTACAGTAATGGAAACTGATCTTTATAATTTTTATACTGCCTAAAATTCTGCTGTGTCATATGCATCTGCAGAGCCTGAGAACTCTGCTTCTCGGAGAGTGCACTGCAGTCCTGAAAGCAGCCATTCAAATGTATAATGGAGAAGCATCAGAGCACAAGTACGTTCGAGATTATAATGAAGCACAGAAGAGTAAGAATCAGAAATCCTGAGAAAAGCAAGGAGTTTGTATTTGAGACAAGCAGTATTTTTGAAACACTTTCTTTTGTTGGGAGTTTATGGAACGAGATCTTCATTGCACATGGTGCAAACAGCACTGAGACTGCTCTTTTAATTCTTGTATTTCCTTTCTTTTCCTTTGCTACAGTCTTAGGTCNAATGGAGAAGCATCAGAGCACAAGTACGTTCGAGATTATAATGAAGCACAGAAGAGTAAGAATCAGAAATCCTGAGAAAAGCAAGGAGTTTGTATTTGAGACAAGCAGTATTTTTGAAACACTTTCTTTTGTTGGGAGTTTATGGAATGAGATCTTCATTGCACATGGTGCAAACAGCATTGAGACTGCTCTTTAATTCTTGTATTTCCTTTCTTTTCCTTTGCTACAGTCTTAGGTCTAGAGAGCGAGCATGGTGCAAAATGCATCTTGGCCAGACAGAATCCCACTTCCCAGTTTTCTCTGTCGTGCAAGGAAAAATACCGGAGCGCTAAATCTTTGCTGTACCATAAAGAACAACTTCAGGAGATTTGGAGATCTGATAGGGGGTTTGGCTCCACCTTCAGGAAGCAGAAGGCAAAGAGACAACACAGTTTGAAGTTTCAGATGCACTTTCTGCAGAAACTGAAGCCTACAACCTCCTGGTATCGACATCTACTGCTCCCCAATGTGTCTTTGCTTCATACACGTAAAAGATTCCCTGATCTGATGCCGTGACATTTCTACATACTCGATTCAGCTCCGAAGCATCCAACTCCTCCTGGACATACCTGAGAACCTGT